>PITA01002526.1:0-158917 GCA_004023965.1 Spilogale gracilis
AAAAAAAAAAAAAAAAAAAAAAAAAAGGGAAAAAGCGGGCCTACTCATTTTCAAGACTAGTATAACTTTAGTTTCTAGAGCAAGTAACAGTCCATGAAAATCAAATTATAGGTCCTCTTCACTATAAACATAGAAAAATCTAAGTTAAATATTAGTTAAGTAAATCCAGGAGGCTACATAAAAATACGTTGTCATGAAGCACTATTTATTCCACAAATATGAGAACATTCACGATGTAACCATAATTTATCACATTAATGGTTTGTAAAAGAAAATCACATGGTTATCTCAATACACACAGCAAAAGCACTTGAAAATATTCACTATCTCTTAGGATGCCTAGCTGGCTCCATTGGCAGAGCCTGCATCTCTTGGTCTTGGGGTGGTGAGTTTGAGGCCCATGTTAGGCATAGAGAGTACTTAAAAAAAATTCAATATCTCCTTATGAAAAATCTACTAGAAAGAAATAAGAGAAAATATCTCAAAATTACCTATTCTAACAAAAAACTAAATTAACACCATACTTAGCAGAAAATTTCACTTTATATCATTCCACTGGGGACCAACAATAAAACAGCATTGGGAAAAAAATCTGCCACGGGCTCTCTCATACATCATGCTGAGTGTGCCAAGATTGCAAGGCCCTGACTGTGTTTTACTCGAACTGTTTCTCAGGATTGTTGCAGGCTGAAATTCTACAAAGTGAGATAATGCCTTGCAGGAATATATTGCGTAGTCCTTCCATGCATCTGGTCTCTCTCCAGACAAAGTGCAGTGGCCCTAACTGTTTGTCATGAAAGTGGCAGATTAGTAAAAACAGAGTTCCTCTCCTGTGGAGCACCCTACTATGTGTGGTGGCTGCAGCTTGCACTTTTGACCTTCAGTGGGATCTGGGGCTTGGGGGACTATTGGATTATGCTAATATCTGACTACCCCTATTGTTATGGATAATAAATTCCTTTGTCTTTGGCCAAGCAGCTTTGTACCCTCTGTCAGCCTCCTTGAAAGTGTTGCAAGCTAGTTTGTTATCTTGCATGGTTATTTTGCTGGTGGTTCTCTTCTAGCTCTCTACACCACAATGTTGGGTGGGGTAAAATTTAGATGCACAAGACTGGTGACTAGAACAGCTCTTACTGAACGTAGTACTGGAGATTTTGGCGGAAGATGGAAAATGGAAGAGAAATAATAGCTATGAAAGTTAAAAGATGTAAGACAAAATGATTCCTATTTACATATGCAAAGTATCTATATAGAAAATTCACCAGAATTAACAACCAACAATTAGAACTAATAAAATACAGCAAAATGGTTAGATTCAAGGTAAATTCACAAAACTTAAGAATGCTCTTCTTCTTTTTTTTTTTTTAAGATTTTATTTATTTATTTGACAGAAACACAGCTAGAGAGGGAACACAAGCAGGGGAGTAAGAGAGGGAGAAGCAGGCTTCCTGCCCAGCAGGGAGCTCGATTCCAGGACCCAGGGATCATGACCTGAGCTGAAGGCAGTCACTTAACCAACTGAGCCACCCAGGCACCCCAAGAATGTTCTTCAAACCAAGAATAGAAAGCAAGAAAATATGATAATTAATAAATACATTTACGAAAAAATCAAAGTTATCAAGTCTTTAAGAAATAATCTAATCAAATAAAGCATGCAAATTTTGCAGAAAACTGAAATGCTTTAAAAGAAACACAAAACTAAATACCAAAGGAAATAAAGAAACAGATAATAATTAAATATTAAAGAAAATAAAGAAAATAAAGAAAAAGTAAATAAAAAATTAATTAAATGAATTAAATTTTTTATAAACAATATAAATTAAAAATATAAAGATGACTTTTTTCTCTCTTTTTTTTTTTTTTTTTAGAGGGAGGGGGAGAGAGAGAGCGGGAGAATCCCAAGAAAGCTCCACAGCCAGTAGACCTTGACATGGGGCTTAATCTTACAATCCCTAGATCATGACCTGCACTGAAATCAAGAGTTGGACGTTGAGCTGACTGAGCCACCCAGTTGCCACATAAAGGTGATTTAAAAAAAAAATTAATCTGCAAATGTGATGCCATTTTTTTAAAGATTTTAGATATTTATTTGACAGAGAGAGAGATCGCAAGTAGGTAGACAGGCAGGCAGCGAGGAGGAAGCAGGCTCCCCGCTGAGCAAAGAGCCCAAGCAGCCTAGATCCCAGGACCCTGAGATCATGACCTGAGCTGAAGGCAGAGGCTTTAACCCACTGAGCCACCCTGGTGCCCATGTAATGCCATTTTAATCAATATTGCAGTAAGGTTTTTTGAGAAAACTAACAAACTGGTTTTAAAATTAGTAAAGAAAAATACATGTACATGATTAGGTAAGATTAAATAAGGAGGCACAAGCTGCCAAATATTAAGACATACTACACAGGCCATTGGAACAGGAAAAAAATTCTCATGTTTAAATGATAAGATTGTTTCAGAGAGATACCACTCTAAATTCATTGGAATGGCTACTTGGAAAATCATGTAATTGTAAGCATATCTGTTAATATTTTGTGACTTTATAAGTAACTTTATAAGCTTTATAAGCATATCCATCTAACGTTGGTCCCAGCAACCAAAGCACCTAAATATCTCACATAATGATTAGTCTAGAGCTAAGTGGCTCTAGATTAGTGCAGAAATTCAGCAACGCCACCAAAATTTCTGTCAGCTTTCTCATTTGTTTGGTTTTTCAACTTTGGCCACCCTGAGGAGCCAAGGTGGTTGCTGATATTTGAGAAATCACATCATTAGATGACAACATTCAGAGAAAAAAAGTGAGATGGAGTTGTTCAAACAGGGTCTTCTTGCATGTATATCTCCCTATGGGATAATGAAGTATTTCCTAGAAGAGTTTTTTTTGCATCTCATTGATCCAAAGTGTGTCACATGTCCAGCTCTTCACTTCAAGGATACCAGAAAGGTATATATCTAGCAAAGAGAAATGGGCTTAGGACTTTTTGCACCCAGAGTTGAGCTCATTTTCAATTCAAACAAAATTATTAAAGAAAAAAAATGGATGGGGGACTTTAGAGAAGACAATTATAACTTCTATCATGTTGACTGTTGTGAGGATGTGGGGAAATGAAGACACTTATGTGCTAATCGTGAGGGATGTGCAACCTGGTACAGACATATTAGTACTTAGTGAAATTCAGTCAATGTTTAATCTATGAGCCAGCAATGGGCATAAAACTGTGAAGAACCCTCAGAATTTTCCATATGGTATCAGTCCTAACATAGGAAAAGAAAACAAGGTGGACTGTCAGGCAGAGATCTTATTTCTAGACAGCTTTTCTGATAACAGGCTGTCATTGAATGAACTGCTCACTTCTCTGGGCTGTGTTCACCTCATTTGTAAAACACAACACATGAATTAAATACACAGTTCTCAAACTACACCCTTAAGGAACATCAAAGTTTTATGAATTGGTCAAGCTTTTCTTCTGATACTATCTAATATTGGTGGTTTTTATCTGACAGTTAAACATCTGAACTTTAAGTTTCCTTCCAATAATTTTATCTTTAATTTTGGTGACTGCTACTATTTTCTAACTACTGTATGCTGGCAGGTGACAAAACATATACAAATAATGAAAAAAATTTGATAAAACACAAAGCAAGCTTATTTTTTTAATGGAAACATGTGACCTGACCTTGGTTTGTGATATCATATTTTGGCATGCAATATGGATGTGATTTTTTTGCTAGTAAAATTATCCCACATTTGTGTGAGGCCATTAAACATTTAAGTGTTTGATGGCATTTCATAAAGAATACCCCAAGAACCAGGTGTCTCCACTGAACAAGTTAGAGGATGCACTATGAGACTCTGACAGTTATTTTTGCATTCATTTGTCTATACTTGAAAAACTATCCTATGAGAATGAAATAACAAACTTATAGAGCTTCTAACAAAGTTGAATAAATAATGAGCAGTTATGTTTGGGTGGAGAGAGCCTAAAACTAAGTTATTCATATAAGACCCCGGCTATAGTCCTCGATAAAATTACAATTGTTGGAAATTATCACAAGCCTTTCTTACATTTTAAAAAAAAACAAACTTTTAAGACTATGAGTGCATGGAACTTTTATAATTTACCTTAAACAATGTAAGAAACTCAACTTGTAAGATAGTGGAGACCAATACCATTTTTCTGGCAAGCCCCATTAAAAAAATAGAATGATCCTCTTTACACTCCAGTACAATAGTGTTAAGGTTTCAACACTGGGATTTCTTTTCTCTATTACCAGGAACAATCTTACATTACATAGGCAATTTTGACAACAATTCGATTCTGAAATTCCATGTAGAAGACCTAATATGTTTGCTTTATCAACTGGGGAACACTTTCTTCAAATGAAAAAATTTATGAAACACATGCAAACAAATGCTTGTCGAGAGCTGCTGCTGGGGTTCTATGAAGTGAATTCAGAGAAAGCAGCCCCATCTTCTTCCCCTTCCAGTGCTTTTCCCCCCAGACCCTCCCACTGTAATGTAAATATAAACAACAGGAGAATTAAGATAATCACACCTCTTCTCAACAAAGTGTTCTCCAAAATGGCTTTTGGGTGGAGGCTATAGGATGCTTCCCTCTTCTCAGGGCAAGGGCTGACATTGTGAAACCTGCTGAGTAAATGTGAGGATATATTGCTCTTTGCAGAAAGCCCAGAGCTTGGATTTAGAAAAGCTAATGAGATGTTTCCCCACCACACACCTAAAGACAACCATAGACTGATTATGCTTAGAGCAATTAGTTGGAAAGCTAAGGGCTCCAATTTCTACTATTTTGAGAATAAAGGAGAAACAAGAAAAGCTAGAGAAATATTGACAGGACTCTCTTTTCCATACATTAAAAAAGAAAGGTACATCTTTCTCTGTAAGAGCCGAAAAACTCTAAATATTTTATTACCTCCAAGATGGAATATTGTAAGGGAGCCTATGGAGTCTTTTTATTGGCTTGGAGTTTATGTTCAAACTTACTCATGAGATGTAATAATAGTCTGTAAATTTTTCCTCGATCATTTGGACTTAAATGGTAAAACTGTAAAACATTGTTTACTTTTGAATATGGAAAAAAATCATAAAAGAATTCCAATAAATTGCCACATGTAGTTATAGTAGGAAGAGAGGAAAACTTCATAATGAGAAATATATTAGTCCTTCCTAATTGTAGACTAAATAATTCTGTTCATCTACCACTTTAATGAGCTGGCACATTGACAGTATTAGAGAGTTAATTTCACTGATGAAGTTTCAATGGATGATGCTACTATGTTTTCACCCTCCTGAATCTGAAATTTGAAATCCATCATAATTGACTCTGGTTTCCCTTTAAACCATAAATAAATTCTCCACTATTCAAAAATGAGTTTTATGTCTCATGCAAGTAACTCCTCAGACGAGAGAAAAGCCTCTTCAATATCTCTTTAAAATTACAACTACCTCATGATTATCAAGAAAAGAAGAATGCCTGTCAATGGGGAAGTATCTTGATTGCCCACATAATTATGAGTGGTAATGAGTAAAAACTCCCTCCTCCTTTTACAGAACTGCGTGATCAGGACCGGAAGTCTCAGCGTGTTCATGACAGAAGCTTATAGCAGGTATGTAGACCTGGGGCCAGATGGAGGCTTCTCTTCTGTATTCCTGGCAGGCAGAGAGCCTGCTCTCCTCCGACTTCCAAAGCACACAGTTCTGTGGAATTGCAGACGAAAGGGTGCTCTGCAAACAATCACAGAACAACGGAGATGAATTTCTGCTAGAGTCTGAGCTTTGTTTTCTGATTCATTTTCCATCCCACAAAGGTAGCTATCTTAATTTGACAAGTGATAAAATCTCTCCTGCAAAACTCAATATTAAATTCTTCCCTCTTCACCATCTCGGGAGGATCAAGTTAGAAATAAATTGTTTACCTAATCTGAAGATACTGTACCAGAGACAAAATTCCTCTTCTCTTCGATAATACCCTGACAATGTGTTGTTATATGGCAAATCATGCACCCACCTAGGTGTTTTTACCTAGTGAGTTTAATTTAAAAAAAAAAATTTCCATGTGTTGCTGTTGGCAAATTAGTATAAAGCAATTCTTTTGCTTGTGCTATGATGAAGATTAGTACTGCTATCAAAGGCCAAAAAAGATGATTATTTGCTTTAAAATATTTTTGACAAACTTCAAATTAAATAATTACCTGTAATATACAAATGTAACTCATATATTGAGTAGAGATCACTTCATATATGGTTGAACTTTATTTCTTTTAATTATGAAAATGTGCTTCTTGGAGAGATGGGAATGACCTTTTCCTAACACTTCTAATTTATCCTCTGCCTAGAGGAGAGAAAAATACTTTCGATAAACCATCTGGAAAACTTCTAATTTGTTCTATGAAAAAATAAACATTCTGCTCAGCAGAAATAACCCAACTGGCAAGAGTCTTCTTTCCATTTGGATTATTTCTTATCTAGCCTTTATTATTGTTGGAAATGGAATGCTTACATCTGAACTCAGCACCACATAAAGTAAAGAGGACAGCTTCCATTCTGCCCTTTCGTAATTTTTAGAGGTAGTATAAAGCAAAATAGATATCTGTATTTATAGCACCAAAACAAAGTGAAACTAATGAGAAATGCATGAATTATGTGGCTGTTTACTCTTTTGTACGCACAGATTTTACTATGAAGGTCACCCTGCTTAAGTATATGTTAGCATAAGACAGATTTTGGTGAGGAATGCAGATTGATGCCAAATGCAACTTAAATTTTAAAAACATTTAAGGAATGTCAAATTTGGCACACAATCAACTGTTGGAATTTACTATATATTTTCTTTGTGCTTGGTCCTGTGTAGGTGCTTTAAATGGACCAGTAGAGAGGATAATAGTATCATCCCATTTTACCAGTAATAATACACAGGTATGGAGAGATAAACCAATTTACTAAAGATCCCACGGCCAAATTTTAGAGCTCTTAAATAGCAAAATTCAATGAAGTTAATTTGAAGATCTAACTGACTTCATTAAACAATGATTCATGAATTGGTCAGCATCCCATCTAGCAAATTGAGAGGTACTCCAAGGAATTGTACAAAATGGGAGGTTTGTATAGAAGGAGGTTGGGGCAAAAAAGTTTCTAGGGTGGAAAGCAAGGTGATCCTGTCATGCAGATTCCTTCATCTCTTTGAGGAGTGAAGAAGACCCAGGTGTCAGGATTCATTGACTCAGATTAAAGGGAGGTTGAAACTGCAATTAGATATGTATTGAGCACTGGTTTGGAAATTCAGTCAAAAAGACACGATTTGGGGCCTTCATTTTTTTTTTTTTTCCTTTTTTAAACAGAGCTAGAGTTGTACCACAGAACTCTCTTCAGAGACTGTTTAACTCACACAGTATTCTGCCAGAAGCTTCTGTGGAAACAACAGGTTAGCTTTAAGGATGGAAGGGCACACTTCAGCCAACCATCTCTGTTTTAAACTCTACAATTTTCAGTTGCAAATACTTTATTTCAGACTTAGGCTATGGTAATCGGGCAACAGATGCAATGTAAGTATACGTAAAATGGCATGTGTACAGGTTGGTGGTAACTTAGCACCTTATAAAAAGTAGAAGTAAAATAAATTGAAACAAAATGTGATAGCAAATGGGTGTGAATCCAGGGGCTTCTGGGACCAATACAGAAGCATAAGCTGGTTTAAATGGGGGTCCTTTACTGGTGGCATTATAGCCAGAATCTTGCCCTAACGACTGAACTGCTGGGGTTGAATGGACAGAGTTAGGGAGAAGACATCTGTCATTTAAAGATTCACAGATGAATCCTCTCCTTTTCATCCATTGTCACAGCTTCTTCCTGTGACACATTATTTTTTTCTGTTTTTAGGTCAAAAGTCTCTTGCTGGGCTCCCTTCCCCTGCTTTCTCCATCTCCATCCCTTAATTCACCAATCCATTCTTCACACTGCTGGTACAATGAGTTCTATAAAATTCAGATCTGCTTCTCTCATTTTTCTATTTAAAATTCTTCAGTTGCTTCTCATTTGCCTTCAGGGCAAAACCCAGACTCCTTAGTCTGACACAGAAGGCCTTTCATGTGTGATAGCCATAATATCTAAGCTACAAACTCTGATGAGCAAAAATGTAACTTTCTTTATTTCAATAACTCAGTTTGATTTTCTGACTCTTGGAATTCAGTCTGCATAATGATGACAACTTAATCTAGACATTTTCCAAGTTGCTCTGGCCAAACCATCCATTTTTCAGTCAATTCAGCTTTGAAATACAATCATAATCAGGTTGTCTCCTATATGTCTCTTCCCTGACCACTTCTCTCAATGGGGTAATTGATGGGTACCAGGGTGAGCATGCCAGAGGGCAGCCTGTGTATCATTTCTGATCTGAATGGACTCTAGGCTGGCTTCTTTAGGAATATCGATGCCATTTCCATCTTGGGTCCTTGAAACTGGTGTCCAAACCTCTTTTGTTCTTGTTGGAAACCATCTATCTGATGATCTGTTGTGCCATGCCTTTATTCACTTGTGGTAACCTTTGGCAAGTCCAGGAGAATCTTTTTTTCCATAAACTTGGTCATACTCAGGGATATTGGGAATTTTAATATCCCTGCTCATTTGATCTGGGAGGAGTAGAGATTTTGCAGGAATCCCTCTTTTCCTCTTTTCTGGACCAATTACCCCACTCTCTAGCCTCCCTCATCATGCCCTCCTGCCCACTATCCAGCATGATAGAGTTCAAGAAGTAAAGAAATATCACTCCCCACCCTCAGCTTAGGCCAAATTAACATATATGAGAAACTAGTAAATAACTCTATCGTTGCCTCCATGGCCCTAGTTTCCTTTGAATGGGGCAAAGAGGATCCTATAATACATGAAACTTCCCTCCTACTTTCAAAACATTGTTCTCCTCCCAGGTGATAAGACGTTTCTATTCTTGGTGTATGGGCCAGAAAATTCTTCTGATTTGATGGCAATTTCTTTCAAACCTATTTTCATTTTACACTCTTGTCACAATTGTTTGAGGTGGGAACTGAGAATTTGCTGCATTTGTTTTCTGGCTTGAGCCTAACAATTTCAGTCTGTGATCCAGTGTTCATATTTTGAGTGGGAAATGCTGTGTAGACAGGGCTTGGAGAAGAATCAGAGTTAATCCATGAGTGAATATCCTAAATTTTCTGTTCCACACGTTCACCTCCTGCTTACCTTTCCCAGGTGAACCTGTTTCTATTATTCATCTTGTAACACACAGACACATACATGTGCTTCACCTGACTAACTTCTAATAAACTGTTAATATTCAGCAAATATTATGTACAATCCATGAGATCTGGATGTCTTCTCTGACTGCCCACCTCACAACAGCCTGGGTTGGGTGTCCTTCCTACTCTTTCTTAGTAGCTTGTGTTAATCTTCACCATGACTCTAAAGTGTTAACATCACTTCTTGTTATTTCTTCACTAGACTGTGAGCATTTTGCTTTTAAGAACTCTTCTTTCATCCTTAGGTAACCCGGCTCACAAGCCCTAACATTTAACTCAATTACTGGCATTTACTAGTCTTCATATATGTTGATTGAATGAATGAACAAATTTCCAGTAAATTAGAATCTAAATAATTCAGAATACCATAGGGTAGAGGTCCTCAAATAATTTTTTGTTCGTATACTCATTCCCTAAAAGAATATTGAACATTATTTAACTCCTTGCTTATTTTTTAAAGTTGATAGTTAAAAATTTTTAAGCTTAGATAATTTTAAAGGATGTAATTGTCAGATTGCACTAAATATTGAGGCTTTAAAATAAAACTGGTGCATTATTTTAAGTGCATCATATGGATACAGATATCATAGTAACTTGACATCTTCCACTATTCATTTAATAACACATGAAAAATGGCTTCTTAAATAATTAGAATTTGTATATCTTCTCTTTTTTTCCTTGAACTTATGTTTTAATTCTAAATCCATTCATAGACTTTTATCCTAAACTAATACCCTTTTTATGGTTGCAAATTTTTATGGATCACTTATCATTCGTCCATGCATCAAAAAAATGTGGCTTGAAATTGTTTTTATTAGCTTTCTGTGACCATTGATTCTAAGTGTTTTTTTAAAGCTCTTATTTGTATTATTATAACCATTATTAGGGATATATACTTGATCAAAACATAGTAAATAAGAAATTTTGATAATAAAAGTAAAAAGTAAATTTATTGAGAATGCATCTCTTAATGAAAACTATTGGGGCATGCTTTTATGGCACTTCTAGTAAAGGAGCTGCAAAATTATTTCTTTGTTTGGCACTCTAGATGGTTTTGCACTTCTAGTAAAATGCCAGCTGAGTGAAGGATACACCTTTTATTGAAAACAGGGAGAAACGTGATTGTAAATAAGAACCGAGGAAGGAAAACTTGAGGACTAGCACTTTCTCAGGCAGATCAGTTTTTGGAAAGAGAGCATATGAAATTGGAGGATCTGGAAATGGGTTTTCTTAAAACAGTTTTGAGACACTCAACAGAAAATCTTTGTCAGTATATGCATACCTGACTAAAGGTCAAAACCCTTGATCTAGAAGATCTTAGTATTGTTCAGTAAATAGAAATCTATAGAAGTTGTTTTAATTGGTGAAATATGTTTACTTTTAATAATGATAAATAAATAACTAGGGAACAATTTTTTGTAGATGTTATGAACATTGGAATTGATGAATCAAAAGACACTATTTCATATCTGTACACTGATGGATTCCATGCAAATATGTAACATATACTACATAATAATACTTTATTCTCTTGGGTAAGGACATTTTTAGATAACCCATAGTTATTTCTTGCTTGGTAATTTCCTTTGAAAAGATCATATGGAGATACACTTAAACCTAATTAAATAATAAAAACCTCAGAGCTAGTGGAATTTAATGAATAAGATGCCTAAATTGTGGTTCAAGTCACATATATATGTAAATATTGCATGTTAAAAAATTTTTTCATTAGAATCTTTTAAATAAGTTGAAAATAGTTTCTTCTATTTTCAACATTTTTCCTACTCTGAGCAACATGATTATATATATATATATATATGTATATATATGTACATATATATACATATATATATATATTTTTTTTTTTAATTTTTGCTAGCTACCACAAATAGGTGAACGCAACAGCAATGCACTACTGGGTTGGCTCTTAAGTATGAGATTATAAAAATTTAACAAAATATACTCATGTAATATTATGCATATACTTTATAAAACTTTTACATATTCCTATAACTGTAATTTAAAAATGTTTCCACTCATTGTTGAATGCTTTCTTGCATATTACTCTGGCTTCTTCATCCTTATTCCCTTCCCTACCTTGTCCCACTTAAGTCATCTCAGGTTCTTTTGTTGTTGTTATTTTAGTTTTTGTTCTTTATAATGCCAAGTCTTGTAGTGAAATGTCTAGGATAATCCTAGTGCAATAATTTTTACAATGCATGTAGACTTCTCTCAACCTATTATATATTCCCAGACCCGACCAGGATATCACTGGACCTGGGCTTTAGCCCTCAACAGTAAATGAGACTATGAAGGGCACAAGACATTGTTTCTGTAATTTTGTCCTCTAAAGGGCCATCTTGTAAGTTTTGTGATATTTGAATGCATTCATTTATAGGCTAGAACAGACCAACACTCTGGCTGCAAACAATATGTGGATCAAATTTAAAGGAGATACCAATGTGCCAATCTGTGGGCATCTCAGGAGAGATGAGGTGTGAATGAGAAGCCACTGAAATTTTTCCTTAGGAGAAATATTGTATGCATTTTGAAGAGTGGATTTTGGGGCACCTGGGTGGCTCAGTGGTTAAGCCTCTGCCTTCAGCTCACGTCATGATCCCAGAGTCCGGGGATCGAGCCCTGCATCCGGCTGCCTGCTCAACGGGAAGCCTGCTTCTTCCTCTCTTACTCCCCTTGCTTGTGTTCTCTCTCTGGCTGTGTTTCTCTCTGTTCAATAAATAAAATCTTAAAAAAAAAAAAAGAGTGGATTTTAAGATTAATTTTAGTGAGAAGAACTATATATTGGTTACTATCTATACATGTATGCATGTCTGTGTATGTATATACATATACATGTATACCCATGTACACACACACATATTTGTAAATTTAAATTGAAGATGATTTGTGAACAGAAGGAGGGACATTGGTATTCTTTTAGCACTGGTACTTTGGCTTCTACTTTGACACTTACTTTCTTTTATACTTTGTAGCCAGACTTTTTGCATCTCTGTATTATTGAGGGCTCTGCACCTGCCGTTAAGCCCATGATGACTTGAAATCACAGAAAGGAGATCCACAAATAATTAAGTTATAGAAAATTCCTGATTAAAATATGGCCATGCTACAATTTGTCTGACAGGAGAGGAGAGTATACAATGTGAATGGGTGGGAGGGGAGACTTCTAGAAAGAACATCAGGGAAGGGGTGATGTTGATTGCTGATTGTCCAGTCAAGTCTCTCTCTCATTTCTTCTTGGGCACTTAGTTGGTCAACCTCCCTTAAGGAAAAATGTGGCCACTGAAGGTGAGGGAAAATGAGTTGCAACTTTGGGGTGGCTTGCCTAAAAGGAAATCTCTTTCCTTGGATTTCTTCTATTTTCTTTTCTCTTGTTTAGAACAGGGAGGTGCCCACATCTAGCTTCAACTATGCAAGATGAGGACAGGCCCATGGGGATGCTGGGGCCACAAGACCGAAGGAACTTGAGTTCCTGAAAGACTTATGGCCTGGGATTCCTACAGAATTTTAAGCAAGAGAAAAAAAAATAGCAACAATAATTACTATTATTACTTAAGGCAAGACAACTGTATGTTTTGTTCTCTTTGGTGTCACTACATTCTATAAAGGGGTTCCAGATGAGTCTGTAATGGAGAATAAAGTCTCAGGTAATGTAATACCATGTGGTAGAAATACCAAAAAACTCAGATCTTTCAGAAAGAATATAGATAAGGAAAAGATAGAAAATAATAGCTCGTAGAAAAGGTGACAATTTTTAGAGAACTACTGAGATTTAGAAGAGCTTGCGGAGAGCCTGTAAGCAACTTTGTGTCCAAAGACAGGAGAAATTAATTTGAGGCCCTACAGCGGTGCTTCTCAAATTTGAGTGTGTGTTAGAATCACTGAGAGGCTCTGTGAAGATATAGATGGTTGGATCCCAGCCCCTGAGTCTCTGGTTCTAGGGTAGAATCTGAGAATTTGCATTACAAACAAGATCTGATGATGTTGATGCTGTTGGTTGACTGGGGCCACACTTTGAGAATCACTGCTAGAAAGTCTAAGGAGTCTTGGGACATTTTCCAACTGGACATGTAGGTAGTTTTTCAGAGAAGAATTGACCTACCACTCATCAAAGAGGTTGGCCATCAGAATGGGAAGAACACTCTGATCATGCATTGGATGCTGTACATGGGGATGAAAGGAGGCTCATGAATTCGTGAAAGCCAGGTCTTCATGAACTATGCCAAAATGAATTGAAATATGTCACAGACTATGCATCTGTCATCTATTAATTCTGTTTGGAATTTGACCTGAAGTATCCTTTATATTTATAACAAAAGAACCTTCTTTTCACATGATTACTAAGCAAATGGGTGGGCATTCTGCCTTAGAGTAAGATCTGTAAAAGAAAAGAGAAATGGCTGTGGATATTGGTCTTTGAAAGGAGAAATGACTCTACAAAATTAATTGAAAAACAAAAGGTCTAGAGAGATAGAAGCAGGATGCCTTTTAATTTTTTTATTCCATGACTTTTATTAACTTTATTATCTATCAAATATAGATTATTTAGGACCCACCCACAACTAAAAACTGAAAATCATTGCTCATGAAGATTCCAAACTGTTGACTTGTTTCATGGGCTCTTTCTCCCAACAAGTCTGAAATCATATTTCAGCTTTCAGAAGACACCTTTCACTACATTGTACATTTTGGTTCCTAGAGCATGCATTGCTGCTTTTTGCTACTGTAATATTAACATTCTTTTAAATAAGACTACAATAATAACAATAATCTTTTCAATGATCCCTGAACATATGTCCATGTGGAATATTGGAGGTACTTATTTAGAAAATGCTTTCCAAGTTCTATGAATTAATTAAAATTCATTTGTACTATAATTCAACATAATGAATAAAAGTTATAACAATGACAGGGAAATTTTGATGCCACCAACTAATCATTGTTTTCCTTAATTAGCTTGTGTAGAATATACACTTGGACTCAGGCTCAGGAAGGATTAAACGTGCCATAACTGACCTAGAGATTATTTCTATAAATGCTTTACTTTTTAAAAATCTTTTTGCTACCATGAAAACTCCTTGTTTTTTGGGGGAGGAGCACTTATCTTCCATTTTAATTACCTGAAAATTTATTGTATCTTTTTGATTATATTAATATTATCCACCACCCCAATAGACTAGAGTTAGGCATCATGTATGTTGCATTCATCATGGTATCTCCTTTAGTGTCTAAGGAGTGCCTTCCACAGTACTTGGCTCTTAGGAGGTCAAACATTTGCTCAGTGAAAAAGAATAACTGAATAAAGAAGCTATGAATTAGCTACTCTCATGCCATTTCATGAGGCAAATGTCTATCTGTGAGTGTGATTTATGTATATGTACACATATACACACAAATGCTACCTTGGGTAGAATGCTTTCTCCCCAAAATTTTACGGTGTTTTAGTCTTTTAACAGTTCATACCTCCTCTGCCCAATTGCCATTGCTAAAGTAGTTCTATTTCTTTATATTCAGGGATATATTAAAATATTTATATAACCATTAGCTCTTTTAGACACACAGGCTTGGGACACTTCTATTTGCACTGTTTTGCCCCTGCTGAAAGTTTTTTCTGTTTTTCTGTTGGTTTTTGTCCTTGGATGAAACTATTTGGAATATGTCCTTTTGCCTTTTAGTTTTGGTTAAGCAAGAATCTATTCTTTTGTAGTTATTTTTCCTTTTTTTTTTTTTTTTTTTTGGTTTTAACAATGTTTCAGAAGCTTCTGTTCTTTTTCAAAAACCATTTGATCATGAGGGAATTGGAATGTTACATTTCAAAAATTGAACACCTCATCCTGAGAAATGAAAAGCTTTGAAATGGAGGTATCCGATGTCCTTGCATTTAGACCAGAGCTCAGTCTGGACTGACTTGAAAGCTGAGACATCAAAAGTATACAATTTAGCTGAGTTTTCTCAATCTCATCTTTAAGACACCTAAAATGCAAGCTTTGCTCATCTGCCTCTTTTCAGTTCCAATTCTTGTTCAGTTTCTGAAACATAAGAATCAAGGTTCTATTGGAAATTATCAGTTAATCGAACCATGGTTATTGTAAAAATGAAGGGACAGACCACTAATAATAAAAATCAGGATAATTTGAATATTTTCAGCTTAATTTTAATCATTTGTTAATTTAAATAATTTATATTCAATATGATTTTTTCTCTGAATCATCCCATAATCAGTATTTAATATTTTTTATCCAATGCATACCAGACAGTCTGATAGCCTTCTCCTATAGTGTCTAAGGAGCTATTTACATACCCAATCATTATTTATTATTTTAATTGACAGCAGAAAGTTTATAAAGTTTTTTCCAAAAAGTCTAATATGCTATATTTTTACCTCTTAGCTATTTTTCTTTTGTTTTTGTTATGGAGGTTTTCTAGTATCAACATATGACCACATCCTCTTCTTTAAAACACAAACCATTTCATTATGTAAGTGATATGCATTCATTGTAAAAATGTGCCTGAGACAATATAAGTCTATTTCAACAAAAATGTGCTCATATCAATAATCATGTTTTGTCTTTTTTCCAATCAGAATGTCCATCTTCATGGTTTTTTATTAATCAACATTTCAGATTTTACCTATGAACTTTTCTTTATTCTTTTCTGAATATCAGAAATGGTTATTTTCTTTCCCATTACACAAGTTAAGTCTTGCCTGGAAATGACACTTAAATCCCTACTTTTGTGAGAAGCATCTTTAACCAACCACTTTTTTTATTTCAAATTGAACATATTGTTTATGCCATACTTTCTCTGTTTTTTAAACAGCAGATTTTTTTTAAACAGCAATTTCTCTTCTTCCAAAATTATATACATTCTCAGGTGATTCCTGTGACTTACCACCAAAATAGATACACATAAAATTGCAAAAGCCTAGAGTTTATACGAAACAAGACATTCAAAACACATAAGACCTTAAATCACAAATGAATCACTTTTGGTGACGTAGAGGTAGAGAATAATGCAGATTGGTATACTTCAGCAATATTCAGAGTATTTGGTGAGTAATTTCGGTGCAATGAGGTAGACTCCAAGCAGAGTGACAATTTTACTGAAGTTTAAATGGCAGATGTTATTATTTAGGGTTGCTGGAATGTGCAAGGGGACTGAAAACTTTGTCGGGGTGGGGAGCTAAATTTCTCTGTGGATGTTCCTTAGTTCACTATAGCTTTCCACCCAAGCACTGGGTTGCACATGAACAGGGGAAGCTTTCTAGGCCTTAGCAGGGAGAGGTTCCTGTAGGGAAGAGGGCTCAGTAGAGCTACCACACAGGCTGTGTAGGGTTGGGATGTGCCGTTGTTCTGGCAAAGCTGAAGTGAAGAAACATCACTGAAGATTCAGGTGTCTGGCTGACACTTCAAGAAGGCCGAACCTTAGGGGCAAGGACCATTCCTACAGTAAGAAAGGCCAGACTGTAAGAGGCAGACCCAAAGTGAGCTAGAACTGCCCTAACAAAAAATAAAACCAAATCATCTGGGGACCCAGTCTTCTTCCATCCTGTGTCCCTTTTGTCTTCAACACTTGGCTCTCAAGGTCTTCATGTCTGGATTAAGCAGCTGGAAGAAGTAAAATATGAAGACTGTGCAAGGGAGATCTTTAGGGAATCATGAAAGAAGTCCACATTATTTCTGTTCATATTCCATTACCTAGAACTCAGGCTCATGTTCATAGGAAACACTGTGAGGAACTGGGAAGTGTGGTCTGAGTATGAGACGGTAAGACACGGGTTTAAGCTTGGTGTGGAATTAGACAATCTCTGAAATAACTCTTATGCATATTGAAGGGTAGAGGGCCTGCTGGCAGATGGGGAAGAGAGAGGGGCTAGAAGGCATCCATGGCTATGAAAACGAAATCTACTCAGGATCATCCATCTGCTCTCCTAACTAGGAGCAAACACCTCATGCTCAAGCATAGTCGCTCACCTCTTCTTCCCCTGTCACCCACAGAGAACATGTATCCAAAATTGTGTGACATTCTATTAAGTGATCTCACTCTGGGCACCACCCAGTGCTGGCTCCAGAAAGTCCTGAGTTCTCTGAGCCAGTATATCAGCTGCCTTGGCTTAAGTTTGCTGTAGGTCTGGATAGATGGAACCAAAAGTACCTTTTGAAGGACTTCAGTCCCTTCTCTAAGCAAGAAGAGGCCCTGCCATCTAAAACGTTGCATCTTCTGTGACTACAAGTATGTGTTTAAAGTCTTGACCGGAACACACAGTAATTCACATACAGCTAAAAATAGATACTTGGTGGTTAGATACTTATGATCAGCTGAGAGTTTAGTATGTGAACTTATGTGAATGACCCAAAATAAATAATGTGCATCTCCATGGCAGGTGAATATAAAAACAAATATTCCAGAAGGCATCCATGCACAGTGGACTCTTTTGACATTATCAGTTAAGTTTATTGCTAGAGAATCTGACATACCTTCTCTCTCTGCTTCGCTTTTACTGGCATAGGAGTAAGATGAGGGGAGGGTAAGGAAGGGAAAGAAAGAATAAAAAAAGATGAAACAGATAGAAATTAAAACATTAGAGTAGGCAGTGCGGGGCGCCTGGGTGGCTCAGTTGGTTAAGCGACTGCCTTCGACTCAGGTCATGATCCGGGAGACCCGGGATCGAGTCCCACATTGGGCTCCCTGCTCGGCAAGAAGCCTGCTTCTCTCTCTCTCACTCCCCCTGCTTGTGTTCCATCTCTGGCTATGTTTCTCTCTGTCAAATAAATAAAATCTTAAAAAAAAAAATAAATTCCTAAAAAAAAAACAACACAAAACATTAGAGTAGGCAGTGTACAGGGCATAAATGGCCATCCAGGTAAACTCAGGAAAATCCTCCATTGTCTCATGTTGGTGGCAATGATCCCATTTGTGTGGAACATTGGAAGTCATTTAGATTAAGTGTCCTCCGCCTTGGTTCCTAAGCTCTTGAAGATCCTGAGAACAGGGAACTGAATGGTGCCAGGAGCTTATCCTGAGCTTTGAAGAGATTATCCCCCAAGTTCTCTGGCAGGCCTGCGGAAGGTGACCTGCGTGTTATCTCAGAACGCTCCACACAGTGGAGATCATCAACACCATGATGGCCCGCACCGCCTGTAAATGCCTTTAAGCAGCTTTAGATAGAAGATATATGGCAGGGGCCTGGAGCAAAAAATTTCATCACCACAATTTCTCTGCTGGGCCCTTGTTTAGAAACATTGCTCACATCTTTTGGTTTGACAGGAAAACAGCAGCTGTTTTCTGCTCGTGCGGCCATCTGTTCTTTATTGCTTATATTATTAACATTTACAAGGGCTAATTGGTATTTTGAAGTGACTAAGATGATTGATCAAGAAATACCCAACTATGTTTATCATAATGCCTGCTCTGAAACTGCCAATGGTAGCAGCAGTTACTTTATGTTACCTCAACTTCAACTATGACATGGCCCACCTGGCCAAATTCAGTTTTTGTAATCAGGGAGCAACATGAAAATATTTACCTTTTTTTTTTTTTAAGTTAAATCTACTTAGCCACATCATAACAACACCCATCTCTCTGAACCATGTTGCTTACCTAATAGTTTGCTCTCCTGTTATGCTTTAAGCTTTGGAGCTTAAGAGCCATGCTTCGTTCTCTCTCTTTCTAGAGTAACCACCAATTCTGGCATTTAGTAGTTTTTCAGTAAATGTTTAGAGAAGACCTATAAATAAAACATTACAGAAACTACATTATTAATTGCTAATCCTTTTCTGGCACTTAGAACAAGAGTATAAAGTATTTATCATATACAGTGTATCATTTGATCTTTACAATAACCCTTGTGGGTAGGAGCAGCTTTTTTGTTCCTATACATCCCTGTTTATGCTTAGACCAAAGAAGTCACTCAATAAATGGTTGTTGAGTAAAATTTCATAAGCATCCTCTAATGTAAGGCCCTATGCCTATGAATATACCTATTCCTCTAGGATCACATTAGACATAAGAAAAATAATTTGTTCAAGATCTGAAGCTGCTAAATAGTAGATTCAAGACTTGGACCCAGGTTTATCTGATTCCATAGCCCATGTACTTTACTACTTTGACATACTATAGCTTGTAGATGAGGAAAAATACTAGATTCAGAGAGAAAGAAGGGCACAAATATTAGGACAAAGCAATAATTATTCTAAAGCATTTATAATCTACAATACAGAATAATGGAATTCATAATCAAGTAAAAAAGTAAACAAGTGGTGCCCAGTCAGCAGTGAAATGCATCATAATTATGTTCTTGGATAGAAGAGAGAACTAATGGAAAAGAAGGTATTAAATTGAAACTTGAATATGGTCAAAGACATATAGATATAAGAAAAGGTATGCTTAGCTTTGGTATCACATAGGAAATGTTACAGATGCATAGGTATGATCAGAATAGAGAGAGTGTGATATGACAATAGTGGACTGGATGGGAGAATGAAGTTAGTATCAGGTGGATTAACAGAACAAAGGAAATGCCCCAAAATTCTAAGCTAAAGACTTGTTCATTCTATAAATGATTGAGAGATTCTGAAAAAAAAAAAAAGAGTAAAAGTCTTCTGATCTCTGATTTATTAACTATGAGGGCTACCTTGAGGAAAAGAGATGAGAAGCAGAGTCCATTAAGGGACCACTGCCAAGTGTAGGTATGAAATGACAAAGATTCAACTAAATAAGCAGCAGCAAGGAAGGAAATAATGGAGTAGTATAAGCTACATTGCATAGGAGCAAGAGTCCATAGGATAGCAACAAATGAGTATGGTGCCCAGAGTGAGGAAGTGGGAGGAAAGGAAGAAGTCATAATGAATTCTGCAGTTCGTTGTGTCATATAAAGCCTTGAGCTACTTCACTGGAATTGATTTAGATATAGTCTCTCATCAGAGAACCATATTGCAACCACAGTAACAATATTTATTATTGAAATGCATTTATATTTACCTGATTCCAAAGGTTATATGATAACCCATAGTAATAAGAATAGACTTTGTGTTTTCAAAAAGTAAGACAATTATTTTCTTGTCAGTAAGAGCAACCTCAATTTATATATCCTTTTCTTGTTAGGAAAATGGATTTTCTTTTTGCATTTTTACTAATATCAGTTGCCTGATAACTAGCAAATAAAAACCTGGCATTCAGTAATCTGGAAACTACCAATATCCAATGGATAGACTGAGTAAACAAAGCAGTTGGAAAAAAAATCTAAAGTCAGGTGTTTCTGGTCAGATAATAGAGAAAGGAATCAAAGAAGAGATATAAATGTGCTCTGGCATAATATTTACGAAACTCAGGGTTATGTAATTTTCATAAGTTTTCGATTGTCTACAGTATCTCTCTAGGTAGCCCACAAAGAGAGGAAGTCATAGCTTAAAAATAGCTCTTCCTAAAGAAACATAGGATGCAACTGTAAGTTCCTTGATTCATCTGTTTTAATTTTAATTTAAATTTATTTGTAGTTATTGCTAATTAATTAATCATTTGAGTAGACCTACAGTATAAGACAAGTAATTTCTTTTTCCTAACATAGTTGCTCTGATTTTAAAGGTCAACATATTTTAGATACCTTATGCTGAATAAAAACTCCTTGTTGTCTGCTTCTTATTTTGAAATCACAGTTTTATTTTTATTGCTATTATTATACTATGATAAGTTATGCTATCTCATTATATGCACACATATATGTATGTATACTTTTATAATATAGAACACATACTAAATAATAAAATAACACTTGTACATATATTATACATATGTATATATAATATAGTGTGTGCATAGTATATATGCAAACTCAATCAAATTCGTGATTAGAATTTTCCACCCCAGAAATTTGTCTTGGGGAAGGCTCAACCACAATTTCTTCTCAGATCACTTAAGACACTTAAGGGAATTTGGGTGAAGAATAGTGCAAAATTTATACTTTTCTTAATTTTATCTGGGTGTGACCCATACTCAGATTCTTATTTTTGTTTTTTTGGTTTTTTTGTTTTTTTTGTTTTTTTTTGTTTTTTTTTTGTTTTTAGATTCTTATTTTTGAATGTGTATATCTTTAAAATAATATATTTAGGAAAAGAGTGGGAAAAAGAGTACCAAATAAATCTTTACTTCAATCTTAACATGGTTAATTTTATGCATTTGTTAAAATTGTGTTAACCTAGTATATTAACTGTTTTTTTTGTTGGTGTCAAAGAGTTAATATACTAACTATAATACCTATAAACCTCCAACCCCAAAACTTAGACTAGTGCAAAAATTGCACTAGAATTAGGGTACAAGGTCGACATAGGGAGCTACAGAAAGTCATATATGGAATACTATCTCACAGCAATGTAATGACGTTCTTTCTTGTTTCTATGAAACATCTGTGACTAACCTATAAGCCAGTGTACATGTGTGCACATACAAAAACATACAGTTCTTCATCTTCTCCATGTAGGAAAGAATAGTTAATTGGGAGGAGTTGACTATCCATTGGAGAAGAATATTTGTTGAAAGTTTTGATGGCTTTATCTATTAGAAGAATTTAAGTAAATATGCATTCATAGTTCTATAACTTTTTCTGAGTCTTGTGTTTTACTTTGCAAAAAAAATTACAAAATATGTAAAAATAGCTCAAATGTTAGAGATAATAATTTGTGTGCATTTTTTCGCATACATATGATAATAGTAACCATTATGTTACCTTCGATCATACCACATAGGATTGAGAGAGTGACAGGAAGAATACAAGGGTAACATTTTAGTCCTTGGACCTATTTGAAAAGCATTCTTCTAGATCCCATATTTTTATTCTAATCATTTACACAGGATTATGAATTTTTTATTTGCTGAAAATATATGTTCCAAGAGTAGCATTTAAATGGAGACAGTATGAAAACAGAAAATATATCAGTAACTCTAAATTGAGGTTGCTTTATGATGTAAAATGTAGAGATGAGATTGTTCATGTTCAGTTAAGCAAAGACAATGAGTGTAATCAGCACCATGTGCTGTGCTGAGCTACCTCTCAAAATAAACTAGGAACATTTTTTCCATGTGTAATTACTGCTGATAATTAAGTTACATTCAAAGATTCTTCCTGAATTTTGTATAGTTTTCAGTAAATAGTAGCCATTCTAAAATTTAAATAAAATTATACATAATTGAGTTTTTCTTAGATATTAGAGCAAAAAATATGTTGAATTTTAATTTTCATAAAAGCTGAGGATCAGATGTAGATTGGATCTGAAAAATCTACTCATTCCGTATTTACAACTAAGTGTAATAGTTAAAATGAAGACAAAATGGAACAGGAAGCCATTCTTTATATAAACAAATATATTATAAGAAACAGAAAAGAAACAAAAATCCCATGTAATATGTGTGGGAAAAGTTAACTATGTGGCTGCCCAGCAGGAATTGCTTCTTTGCTCTGTTGCCCTTCCTTATTTTTATAGGAAAAGTTTTTATTAGCACACACACAAATAGAGACATTAAACTTTTTTTTACATTTCTCATCTTCAGTGTATTCTGACTTTTTTTTTTCTTGTCATCCTGAGAAAAGAACACCCAGCGGAGTAGAAAGAGCAGGAAATCTGAAAATAGAATTTCTGAGTTTGAATTGTGGCTTTGTCCTTAAAAGTTATATGTTTCCGGAAAAGACATTAATTATTGGCTCTCTTTCCTCAGATGTAGGTAGATTAGATAATTTCTAATACTCTTACTAATTGTAAAATTCAATTGACATTATAGAGTAGTTTTTCTTGAGAATTTAAAGCAAAGAGAAAATACCTGACTCGTGGAAGATTTTTTAATGCAGGACTGTTTAAGGGTAGAAAAGGCAAATCAAAATTGGTTGCCTAACCATAGGCATGATCCAGAATGTACCAGGAACTCTAAATCAGCTTTCTTGTATTCCCAAGCATCTCTTACCACCATGGGGGAAAGCCCAAATGGCACAAAAAAGACCTCTTCTATCTATAGTCAATTATTTAAAACTGAATTCTTCTTTCTTTCCCTCAATAAAATGACTTGACTTCTCTTTTTCTCCTGATCATATAAATCAGTATTTCAACCCAGTCAGAGGTAATATCTAATTTATATAAAAATATTTTAATAATCCATTTACTATCCTTTTTTTTTTTTTTTTAAAGATTTTATTTATTTGACAGAGAGAAACACAGCCAGAGAGGGAACACAAGCAAGGGGAATGAGAGAGGGAGAAGCAGGCTTCCCGCGGAGCAGGGACCCCGATGTGGGGCTCGATCCTGGGTCTCCAGGATCATGACCTGAGCCGAAGGCAGTCGCTTAACCAACTGAGCCACCCAGGCGCCCCACTATCCTTTTTTTTTTTAAGGATTTTATTTACTTGACAGAGAGAAACACAGCTAGAGGGAACACAAGCAGAGGGACTGAGAGAGGGAGAAGCAGGCTTCCCGCCTAGCAGGAAGCCCAATGTGGGGCTCGATCCCGGGTCTCCAGGATCATGACCTGAGCGGAAGGCAGCCGCGGAACCAACTGAGCCACCCAGGCGCCCCTCCATTTACTATCCTTAATGAGAGATAACACAGCCTACCTACAAATATATCTTCTAAAAAAAATAGATGTAATAGTCTGAATGTAATATAGAGGAGAAATAAAAGAAAATTCTTTTAAAATATTCATAAATAACAGTTTCTATTTTTTTGTCTTTTTTTGTAACCCCAGTTTATAGCAGGGGAAGCTTCAGAAATACAGTGTTGTCTGATTGAGAATAGTTTTAATAACATTATATTTTATTTAAAGATTATCTAGAAGTTTGTATTTAACATAGGTCTTAAAATTTAGAACTGTGAAACTTTTGAGTCCAGTTGGCTTTTTTCAATGGTAGATTTTAATTACTTTGCCAATTTCTAGAGTAATTGACCTATTTAAATGGTCTACTTCTTTGATTGTGTTCTTTGGAGCTAGTAAATAACTTTCTCTGTTTTTCAAATTGTTGACACTAAAGTTTCATATTTTATAATTTTTTTGTCTCCATTATATCTCTAACCATGAGTCTTTTCATTCTCAATCATGCCCTCCATATATTTGCTTTATTTTATTTTTTCCTTAAATCAAGGCAATGTGTTTTGCATATTTAATTATTCATTTTAAAGAACCGGCTTTTGTATTATTAATTATTATTAGTAGTAGCAGCATTTTTGTTTTTATTTTTTATTTATTTATTATTTTTTAAAGATTTTATTTATTTGACAGAGAGAAACACAGCCAGAGAGGGAATACAAGCAGGGGGAGTGAGAGAGGGAGAAGCAGGCTTCGCGCCGAGCAGGAAGCCCGATGTGGGACTCGATCCCGGGTCTCAGGGAGCATGACCTGAGCCGAAGGCAGTCACTTAACCAACTGAGCCACCCAGGCGCCCCGGTAGCAGCATTTTTAAAGTGAGTTTATTTATACAGTCTCTAGAACTGGACTACCAGGTTTTCAATCTTGACTGTGCACCTATTGTGCAACTGTAGGCAAGATAATCACTCTGTGTCTGAGTCTTTCTGCCCTCTTCCCAGAAACTCTCTCTTCAAAGCTTTCTTGTTAGAAATGCCATGTATCACAAATTATACAAAGTGATTAACACATACCAATGCAATTTGCAATGGTGGTTTTTTGTTTATTCCTTTTATACTTTGTTTCAAATCCTGATAAATCTTGGAACTGTTCCATGAATGATTCACCTGTAAAAATAATTGTGCCCTCAGGTCTCGTTCACCTACAAAGTCAATAAAAATAAAATAAAAATGCTAGGAAATGTAATCTGATCCAAGAGATGCTTTTTATCTCCTGGAAAGCTGCCATGGATATGCCCGTCCAAGTTGTGCTTGCTGTAGTAAGAAGGAAGTCCTCTATGACTTCGTACATTGCCCTGCAGCATCTAGTGATGATGTTCTTGTGTAGTGCATGTCTAAAAGGACTTTGGGATAAAATGAGGTATATTGTACAGAATAAAAAAAAAATTTTATTATTCCTATCATTGCAGAAAGTTCTATTGGGTATTTCTGGTTTTAATGCTATCAAATGTAGTAGTAAGTTGGTCATAAATGTTATATATGCTATATAATATTAAGTTGCATATATTATGCTATTTAAAATTGTATATATATATATATATGTGCTTAGGATTACTTTATTGTCTCGTAAGCAAACGTGATGACATGATGACATAATTTAAAACTTTCTGAGAATCAGACCATTTAGCTTTTTCATAAACTATTTTGCTATAAGGGTATACCTTATAATCTAAATAAATAAATGGTTAGTGAATTAGAACTTAGACAATGTTTTAAAAATCATTACGTTAACTCTGTTCTTGGCAGAAGTTTTATAACAGCTCTACAGAATCTATGGAGTAGACCTTGTCTGAAGTATAGTGCTAATGTTTTTAGGTAACATGTGCACACATGTTATGAAGGATAAAGAATTGGACTTGTATTCTTCATAGAGGGCTATAGAATATCTGCATGAATGGAAGATATAAAACAGCCCAAAGTCAAAACCAGGAATATTTATATAGCATACTCTTAATTTAGTGCTCTATTTTGAAAAATACAGGGCCAACAATTTTAGAAAAGTTTGAGGAAGACAACAAAAGTTCATCACGTCCATACAAACTAATTTCACTTGAAAAATTTAATACCTTTGAGGAAAGTTGCATTCTGATTGGTCTTCTCGCTTAAATACTCTTCAAAATGTACTTCCAGATAAATAAATGAGCTCCTGATCTGAGATTTTTGATTTGAAAGGCAATGAGTTTGATGGTTTTGATAAAGTTGATGGAGAGCCATTGTTTATGACAATACTTGGTTAACAGAATAGGAGAGGATATTAATCTTCCTGTTTGTTAAGGCAGTGTTCGAAGAAACTAAATAAGAATATAGAGTGATGAGAATATGACATGATTTTATGTCTCTTTAAGTGAAAATATTATTTGTCACAATCCACTGTCAATTCAGTGACTTTTGGTGGTAAATGCTTAAAGGGTCTAAACGTGTTAAAGCTCTGGGATCTATGGAAAGGCCATACATCTTCTGTCAAGATCAGAGATGCTCAGCATCGGTTTCACATCAGAATTACCCGTGGAGCTTTTAAAACTGCTGTTGTGAAGGGCTTACCCACACTTATTAAATTAGAAGCTCTAGGGATGAAGCCCATAAAGTGATAGTTTTACAAAGCTCCCCAGGTGATTCTAATGGGCAGCTAGATTTGAAAACTTCTGACTTAGATTAAACGATTTAAAATTTTCTTTTTAGTTTTCAATTTTTTATTGGCTATTTCACCTCATTCAACAAAAGAGAGATTTTTAATTTTTAAAAATAATTTTAATGTTGCATTGTTAGTGATAAACGTACTTTAAAACAATATATTAATATATGTTATTTTAAAAATATAAAATATAATCTAATGTTTACAATGAGAAGCATTTCCTTCTAGACTCAATTATCTAATTTTTCTTAGCAATTAATCACAGCTTATGAGCTTGAGCACTTCAGACATTTCAGAAAATCACTGTATTTGGGATTTCATGTCACTACTTTCAGAAAAAGCTTCACCTTGCCCCTAAGCATGGAAGCACAGCTTAAATTTGTCATTTAACTAATTGCTACTTAAGCCATTTGAATCGAGTGGTCCTTACCCAATTATAATTCAGGTGATGAGATTGTTGACTCCACAGTCCTCTTTTTCTTCACCCTCTTTTCCTTAGCAGCCCATCTAACTTGGAAGACTATAAGAAATAACTGACTTTAGCTTCCTCTTACTTCAAGGATTACTGAATCACAAATTTGGAGTAAAAATAAAGCTAGATGTAGTTTCAGACTCAGTTCTCCATGGTTCTCAAATCATAGCTGGGTCTTAATTTGTAAGGTTTTTCTATTTACCTATTTAATTAACACTTGTTTCAAATGGCCATCTTTAACTGAACTTTACATAATATAATCTTCTATGGTTTATACATTTCTTTATAATTGAATGTTCATTTCATTATCTATGATAATCTTACAAATTAGGTACTATTTTCCATTTTTCAGATAGAGTAGAGTTTAGCGAGATTAAATATTTTGCTTAAATTCTCAGTTAATAAATGGCAATGTTGGGACTTGGGTATGGTATTCTGAACTTAAGTCAAGTGATTTTTCTAGAATGTCATGCAATGACTTTTTTTTTTACATCTACAGATATATCCAACAACTTTCTGATTTTTCATGATCAGAAAATAGAAGTCATTCACTGTATGTTTAACTACATTATGGCACCATTTTCCCCACAGTAAAGGAACCTACTTTTTCTTCCTTGTGTCTCAATAAGTATTGTATTATATTTTCTGTGTTTATGATACAGGAAAGTAACTACTATATGTGGAATACCCAAATATGTAATGCACAATACAGAGAATAAATTAGGATTTGAATTTGGAATCTGAGTACCCATGAAATTCACTTTGTAGATTAACAGAATTAATGCAGGCTGAGAATTTCTAAGTTTAAAGCCTATTTTCTAGAACCATTATTACCAACTTCAAAAAAAATATCAACTGTTGGGAGGATTTTCTATTTCACGGAGGGAGTTTTCTTTGCAGCTTTAGATGGGGGTGATTTCTTCAGAGAATTCTTATCTTGGAACAACAAAAGTCTGTATGACAATGCTTTCTTTTTTTTAAAGATTTTATTGATTATTTGACAGAGAGATCACAAGTAGGCAGAGAGGCAGGCAGAGAGAGCAGAGGAAGCAGGCTCCCTGCTGAGCAGAGAGCCCAATGCAGCCCTAGATCCCAGGACCCTGAGATCATGACCTGAGCTGAAGGGAGAGGCTTTAATTCACTGAGCCACCCAGGTGCCCATGACAATGCTTTTTGATTTACATTTGGAAGATTTTGAGATTAATGAACAGGTGTTGAATTTATTCATATAAATTCTAACAATCGCAAATATTTTTTGTATGACTTTCTCTCCTCATTATTCCTGAGTTTGAAATCTTCTACATTCTCTATTGAGCTTTAGACTTTTATTTCTAATTATACACTGACACTGGGTATCTGGCAAGCACCACAAAATCAACATGTCTCAAACTTAAAGTACTCTTCTGTCCCTCACTTACTCACCTTTCACTGAAAGCAAATACCACTCCTGTATTTGAATTCCTTATCTTGGTGAATTACATTACCATTCACAGGGAATACCTCAACTATGAACTTGTCATCCTAATTCCTTCAACATTTATACCTTTGAAAATTACAATTTTCACTTGTTAAGTCCTAATACATGTACCATTTAAATCGCTCTTGAGAAATATCTTCTTGTTAATATAACTCCTGCCATTGTCTGTACTCAGTGGTTCATCTGTGTTCAAATGGATGGACAATTGCATCACCTACCAGATGGTCCTTCTTTCTCTAGGTCCTCCTCACCTAATTGCAAACTCTACAACTACTGAAACTCTTTTCAGTGCCATCCCTTGTTATGTCCATAAAAATGTTCACTATTCTTTTAGGTTTAAATTCAATGTAAAAGTCCCTAACTATCCATATAATTGAGCTGCTCTGATTTCTCCCTATCACACAAATTCCATTACTAGCTATGAAAGTTTCCCTCTCATTCCTTTCCCTAATGGCTTGATGCAACTTGTCATAAATGTCACTTCATCAGTGAGGCCGTCCTTGACCACTCACACTAAAGTAGCTCCCTGGTCATTTTCTATCATGTATTCTTATTTTAATTATAGGCACAACACTCATAACTAATTTTTCCTTTGTTTTTTTGTTCTGTATCTGCCCCTTACTGGAATGAAAACTCTAGATTTTGTATGGCTTGTTTACCACTCTCTTTCTAGAGCATAAATCTCTGGTTGAAACATAAATGTCAGTAAGTATTTGTTGTGTGAATTTAATTTTTCTGTGGGGGATACCTTTTCATCTTTTCCTTGTGGAAACATCTTCCAAATCCTTTATGACATAATCCAAATGTTACTTTTTTTCTTGATAACCTTGCCAGGCAGTGTTAATTGGTCCTTTTCTTCTGCTCTCTTAGACCTTGGCACATTCCTCTATTATAAGTCTTATCAATTTTTATTATTTTGTGAGTAAACTCTAAACTTTTCAAGAATCCAAGCTATGAGTTATCCATTGACAGTGTCTCTTGGTGTCTATTTTTGTGAGTTTTCATAAGCGATGCAATATGCTGAGGAAATATTTTTTATATAGCTCAGTGAGAACATATAGATCTTTTCACAATGACAGTTTTAGTAATACATTTCTTAATTTTGTTAATCATGATGAGATCATTATGTAGCAAATATAAAAGACAGTCATTGAGTTTCAGAATGAAGTTACCTCTTTTAGAGAAGAGGTTAAAAAGAACTGAGACAAACCACAGACAAGTACAAAATGATACTCATCCAATAAAGAGATTTTATTTATTTATTTTTAAAGATTTTATTTATTTGTTTGACAGAGAGAGAAAAAGAGAGAGCAAAAGTAGGTGGAGTGACAGGCAGAGGGAGGAGAAGTAGACTAAGCCCAATGTGGGACTTGATCCTAGGACTCCGGGATCATGACCTGAGCCAAAGGCAGACACTTAACCAACTGAGCCACCCAGGTGCTCCTCAACAAGAAGTTCTTAAGAGAACAAGCAGTGATAAGATCCAGGACTTAAGAGACTAGAAAGTTTAGTATCTGGCAAATAGTAAACACTCAGTGTTCTTGTTTAAAGACTAAAGAAAGAAATGTAGGAGATAGGTTTTCATGAAGTTGATTTTGTCTTGGTCATGTGATGAAGAAGGTAGGCACTTCCTCTGTTGTTACTTAGGTTATCAGTGCACTATTGTCACCAAGACTGAAAAAGTAGGAGGGAGATGTGAAAAATTTTGGAAGGAGGTTGTAGAATGATCCTATTGAAAATGAAGAAGGCAGGTATAGTTCACACAAAGACATTAAGGTTGCTGAGGCCATTTTGAATATCTATTTGGAATTTCTGATCAAAAGTTTCAAGCAAAATCAACCAACTTTAGTAGATTGTTTGTGCTAATTTGTTCAGGTTCATGGGTACAGGCACAAGTAAATGGTTGAGCTTGTCCAGGGAAAGCAAAATCAAAGAGAAAGATGTCAAGAGAGGTAAAGCTTTATGCAAAGTGGTGCATTTAAGTAATGAGTTGTGGAATCTAAACTGGACAGAGAGGAGTGAAGCCAAGAGCTGATGTCAGTGAGTAATGAGTAGATTCATGTCTTGGGGACTTTGAAAAGGTGAAGATTTGTGCTAGCAAGTTAAAAATACTACAGATATTTAACAGAGAGAGAGAGAGCACCTGTTTGTCAAGATTTCAGTGGAGGTGTCAATTTCAGGTGTTGACAAAATTGATTGTTTACGAAGGCAATGCCTACCTGTGGTGACATGAAAGAGAATCTCGGTGGAGATGATGTCAGGCAACTGAGAAACTTAGATATTAAATGGTGACTCTATGTAAATATTGAAATCATTGACAAAGATGACAAGAATTGGCTGGAGAACTGGGGAGAAACAAGGAGTAAAATCTAAATCAATGTATGATAGTAATGAGGGGTCTATGTGAGGGATGAGGAAAACAGTGGCATAGTCAGATGGCCCAAGTGTCAAATAATAGAATTTTCTTTATTCTGGAAATTTACTGTAAAGTTTCACCCTGTCTTTTGGTCTTAAGTTACCTGGACTCTACGAGAAAATTCAAGGTCCAGGAAACTGCAAATGAAATGTTTCCTCAGGGGAAAGTTTTTTTGTTGCGATATTCTTCCTTATAAAAAATACCTGACATTTCTAAGGTGATTTTGAAACAGTGAAGTCATTATTTTCTATCTATTATTAAATCTATTAACTTAATTTCCTCATTTTATTAATATAATTTTCCTAAATGTCATTTTAATGGAAAATTAATGTCAGTTCCTGCCAATTTTACTAACAAATTTTCTATAAATCATATTTTAGTGTCACAAATAAGACACTCAAAATACATAGAATACTTTATTGGTTTAATTGTTATGCTACAAACATAAAACTTTTTTCTACCACTGTGACATTTTACAAATCAAAGGAATACTCCACTGAAGTCAAAGGACTTAGAACAAATCTTACTTATATTGATTACTATTTAACATTGGGCAGATAACTTCCATGCCAGGATTTCCACTCCTGCAAAACAGAATAATACTTGTTCTATCTAACCTTATGGGCTTGCGATTTTGAGTTGGAAATATAGCTATCTGGGTGAATTCTCCTTCCAGTAAGCTGACCATAAAATACGTTATTATGTAAATGAGTTACTCTATTTTTTCATGGTATCCAAAGCACAAACAAAAACATAGCATATATGCTTCAAAGGACTCACGTGCTGTAGTTGAGAACACATATGAGGATAATGTCTGGGAATTCTATGTCCCATGGAATGGTGATTTAACTGCATTCCTATGTGAAAAGGCCAATGGCTACATCATTAGCTTCATAATGAAGCCACGTTGCTGCCCTTAGTAGAATTTCTTTGTGGGATTTTAACATCTCCTATTCAGGAGACAGTTTCCTCAGGGAATGATGCTGACATCACAATGGGGTTTATTTCAGTGATGTTGATGTGTTTTGGATTGTTGCCATGTTTGGATCTTATCTTGTCATTTCACATGTTTGTATTGTGCTAGCTGTGCATAGGAAAATTTCCATGTGTCCTAATAGGATAGCCATATGTGGCTATTATTTTAAAGTAATGAAATAAAATGTTGAATATCAAGGCACAGCTATTACTTTCTGCTTTGGCACTGACACCCTGTGAATGTTTTGTCAACCACTGAAGGGAAGCATGCTAGCTTTCACTAATTTGTACTTTCTTCTCTTAATGTTATGAGAGTTAGCAAAGATACCCATGGCTTTCCCTGGCAACTGCCATTGTCATTCCAATAGACAATTGTTTTTTGGCACTAAAAATCTGACCAAAATGAAGTAAAATATTAGTGAAACGGTCCAGGACCGTGTGCATTTGGGGGATTATAACTACACAGGTAATTTATATCTTTAGCTATTCTCCCCTTTTATTCCTTTCTTTCTTGAATCATTCAGATGAAACAGTGGCTTACATTCATCCTAAATGAGACCTTTTATATCTTACCCGTTACACACCCTGATTGAAATACCCCCATTGTCAACAGCAGTTCCAGCTCTAGGTAGTTGCTCCAGACTTCTGGTTTACTCTCTTGCTGTAAACTTCTTGATATGTAGGGAAAAAAAATACTATTTCTGTTCCCTGTAATTTAGAAACTTCATGGTCTATACTCTCCTTTTCAATTTTTTGGTCTTCTTGGATTTGGTTTTGTTTTCCCTCCATTCTGCCCTCAACCCTGGTGTGTCTTGGGGTACTCAGATCTCCTCAGAGAATCTTAAATTAACCTGGTTTTTCTGCCCAGAATCTAAATTAACCTCGTTTTCCTGCCACCCTCCTTAGGTAGTGGGTAAAATTTTATATTCATGCTCAGGATCTATCATGATTTAACTAGGGGCCATAAAAGTTGCAAAGTCTGCATTTGTTTGTCAAGAAAATGTATTGAATTTACTTAATTTTGTATTAGGTATAATCGGCATGTAACGGTGTATTAGTTTCAAGTGTACCACGTGATTATTCGGTATTTGTATACACTGAGACATGGTCATCACAATTAGTGCAGTTACCATCTGTTACTGTACATAGTTACAGAATTCTCTCTCTCTCTCTCTCTCTCTCTCTCTCTTTCTCTCTCTCTCTCTTTGGTGTAGTGTTAAGAACTTTTGAGATTTGCTCTCTTAGCCACTTTCAAATATATAATACAATGTTATTGACTATAGTGACCATGCTGTACATTATGTCTCTATGACTTATTTAACTAGATGTTTGGACCTATTGGCCCACTTCACTCATTTGCCCACTTCCCACTCCTCTTTCTTTCTGACAACCAATAATCTGTTCTCCATATCTATGAACTTGGTTTCTTTTTTCTTTTATTATTTTAGATTCCATATATAAGTGAGATCATATAGTATTTGTCTTTCTCTGTCTGACTTATTTCACTTAGCATAATGCCCTAATGTTCTGCCTTTGTTGTTGCAAATTTCTATGGATGGATAATATTCCATTGTATATGTATACCATACCTACTTTATCCATTCATCCATTGATGGAAACTTAGGTTGTTTCCATATTTCGCCTATTGCAAATAATACTGTAATGAACATGGGGGGGGTGCATATAGCTTTTCAAATTAGTGCTTTTATTTTCTTCAGATAAATAACCAAAAGTGGAATTGCTGGGTCATATAGTAGTTCTTTCTTCCTCTCCTTCTCCTTCTCCTCCTCCTCCTCCTCCTCCTCCTTCTTCTTCTTCTTCTTCTTTGAGGAAAAATAGTCCATACTGTTTTCTGAAGTGACTACACTTATTTACATTCCCAACAGTGCATGAAAGTTCCCTTTTCACCACATTCTCACCAACACCTGTTATTTCTTACCTTTTTGATAACAGCTGTTCTAACAGGTGTGAGGTGATATTGTGGTTTTAATTTATGTTTCCCTGATGACGAGTGATATTGAGGATCTTATGCTGGGACTGTTGACTATCTCTATGTTGTCTTTGGAAAAAAGTGTCTATTCAGATTCTCTGCCTATTTATTACTTGGGTTGTTTATTGTTTTGCTGTTGAGCTATATGAGTTCTTTTCCTTTTTAATTTTTAAAATTTTTTTAAAATTTTTAATTTTTATTTATTTAATTTTTAATTTGTTTTGCTATATGAGTTCTTTATGTATTTTCAAGAGTAGCTTATTATCAGATATTCACAAATATTTTCTCCCATTCTGTAGGCTGTCTTTCCATTTTATTGATGATTTCCTTTGTTTGCAAAAGCTTTTTTAGTTTGGTAGAATTCCAGTTATTTATTTTTGCTTTTGTTGCCTCTACTTTTAAAGTTAGATGCAGAAAAATCATTGCCAAGATCAACATCAAGGAGCTTAATGCCTATGTTTTCTTCTAGAACTTTATGATTTCAGGTCTTACATTCAAGTCTTTAATCTACTTTAATTTAATTATTATATATGGTATAAGATAGTAGTCTAGATTTATTCTTTGCATGTGGCTGTTTTTCAGTTTTCTCAACACCATTTATTAAAAAACTATTTCTTCTCATTATATATTCTTGCCTCCTTTATCATAAATCAATTGACCACATTTGTGTGCATTTATTTCTGGATTCCCTATTCTGTTCTATTGATCTATGTGTCTTTTTTTTTTTTAATGTCAATACCATACTGTTTTGGTTACTATAGTGTTATAATATAATTGAAGATCAGGGCTTGTTGATGCCTGCAGCTTTGTTCTTTCTAAGGTTGCTGTGGCTATTCAGGGTCTTTTGTGGTTCCATACAAATTTAGGATATTTGTTTTACTTTTATGAAAAACACGACTGGAATTTTGATAGGGATTGCACTGAATCTGTAGATTGCTTTGAGTAGTTTGGATATTTTAATGATACTCATTTTTCCAATCCATGAACATCAAATATCTTTCCATTTATTTGCATCACCTGCAGTTTCTTTCATCAATGTCTGTAGTTGTCTGTGTATAGGTCTTTCACCTCCCTAGTTTGATTTATTTCTTGGTATTTTATTCTTTTTGATCCAATTGAAACTGAGATTGTTTTCTTAATTTCTCTTTCTGATAGCAACATATTTTTTGATATTAATTTTGTATATTGTAACTTTACCAAATTTATTTATTGATTCTAATAGTTTTTTTGGTGGAATCTTTACAGTTTTCTATATAAAATCATATCTGCATGATGATCTACAAATAGTGACAGTTTTACTTCTTCCTTTCCAATTTGGATGACTTTTATACATTTATTCTTACCTAACTGATCTGGCTAGGGCTTCCAATGCTATGTTAAATGAAAGTGGTGAGAATGGACATTTTTGTCTTACTCATGCTCTTGGAAAGTTCAGTTTTCAGTTGAATATGATGTTAGTTTGATATCTGTGGCCTTTATTATGTTGAGATATGTTCTCCCTACACCCACTTTATTGAGGATTTTTATCATAAGTAGATGTTGAATTCTGTTAAATGTTTTTTATGCATCTATCAAGATGATCATATGATTTTTATTTTTCATTTTGCTAATGTGGTGTATCACACTGATTGATTTGCAGATGTTGAAACTTCTTAGCATTCCTGGAATAAATCCCACTTGATGATGGTGTATGATCCTTTTAATGTATTGTTGAATGTGGTTTGCTGATGTTTTATTGATTTATGCATTTTTACATTTATATTCATCAGTGATATGGGCCTGTAACTTTCTTTTCTTGTGATGTCCTTTTCTGGTTTCAGCATCAGGGTAATGCTGGCCTTTTAAAATGAATTTGGAAGTATTTCCTCCTCTTCAATTTTGGGGGAGATTTTGGCAAAGATTGGTATTAGTTCTCTGGAAAGGGAATTTAATTAAAAGTAGAGTGTTATTTTAGGGTGTTCTTTTGTTTTCTTTTTCCTTTGTGTTGTGGGGGTGGTTTGGTAAAGAGGAAAGTATAGTTTCATTATCCAAATGTTTTACTTCCAGCTTTCTGTTTTCTTCTGGTTTTAACTTTGTACAAATATTGCTTTTGGTTTATTTGTTTTGTGTTGTATTGAAGAAGAAGAAGAAGAAGAAGGAGGAGGAGGAGGAGGAGGAGGAGAAGAAGAAGATGACGACGACAGTTTCCTGTAGTAAGAGAGGATTCCGTTGTGCTGGCAAGAGATTGGGTTTTGACTGAGTTACTGAGTTCTTACTTTAAGAAAATCTCTTCACTTGGTTCATTGAATTTTGGTGTGTGTATGTATATGTGTTTTAATAAATGCTGGTTTTGTTTATTTGTTGTTTTCTGTTCTGTTTTGTTTTAAGGAGAGCAACGTTGGTTTGTCTTTGATTTGGTAATCTTCTTTTGTTCCTTTAGAAAACTTAATTTTTTTTAAGATTTTATTTATTTGACGAGAAAAACACAGCCAGAGAGGGAACACAAGCAGGGGGAGTTGAGAGAGGGAGAAGCAGGTTTCCCGCCGAGCAGGGAACCCGATGTGGGACTCAATCCCTGGTTTCAGGGATCATGACCTGAGCCGAAGGCAGTCGCTTAACCAACTGAGCCACCCAGGCGCCCTAGAAAACTTAATTTTAACCACTTACTATCCTCCTTTTTGTTCACCAAATGTCCGAAATAACCTCTCTTTTCTATCACCTCCTTATCCCTCAAAAGTTGTGCCTCATTCAAAATGTTAACCTCTGGTCTCATAACTTTTAAGCTCCTTCCTTTTGATTTCCCTGTAGTCAATGTTCTGTCTACCAGGTTCTCAAGCTTCTGTTTTTCTCTTATGTTGAGACTCTCTCTTTCAAGCATTATTTTAATCTTCAGGGATTGTACTATCTTCATCTATTTTCTGCACAATTAACCTGATTCTCTTCTCTGACTTGGGTGCCAAATTTGACTCTTGCTTATCTTAGGTGTTTATTTCCTTAAATCCACAGAATTCAAAAATTGTAACGTTCTTTGTCAATCAATTATTCAGTAGAATGGTTCATAGGTGGTTTCATTTGTTCTCTTTAATGACCTGTATCATTTTGGAAGACATATGGAGAAATTAGATTTAAATGACTCCTATTATTTTATAAGAACTCTTCCCCCATGCTATTTAAAAATTCATGTCTGATAACTATATTTTCTAGGTACTCTGAGTTTTTAGTTTTCAGTAAAATTTTATCTTCTTGAATATCTATTTCTGATTTTATCAGAAAAAATAGTACATATAAATGGAGACTGTGGAAGATATGTTTCTCCAGAGAGAGTCAGTTTTCCCTTTCATTAATAGCTAAGATAAAAATAATGGTAGCACTTGACCATCTTAGTATAATATTGAAAAGACTATAAATGGACTTCAGACCCTGTGAGAAGCCATTTTATGGTCTTATTCATATAGGACAGTGCTTTGGGGTCCCCACCAATAGTCCTGGTGTTTACCAGAGTTTGTCTTCTTTGTTTATGCCTCAATTTTCTTTTTTTTTTTCTCCCTCCTGCTACATGGATCTGCAAAAAACAAAAAACAAAAACAAAACAACAAAACAAACCTCTATGTTCAGTTTCTTAGCTTTCAGTTCTTCACTTTTGCAATCTGCAATTACTTTGAGTGGAAAATGCCTCCAAAAGCCATTCTTAGATCTAATTACCTATTTATATTTCTCTTTTTCTTAGATTATGTACCTGAAAATAATTTTTCCTTGAAAATTATGCAATGAATTTAAATAGATTTTGAAATGCATTTTTCTATTATATTAGATTATTTCTATTATATATATGTATACAATAAAGGTTGGTTTGAAAACCATGGTTTATCTTTATCAGAAAATCTTAAATGATTTATCTCATTTCTGTTTGTTGTCAAAGGTTATTGATTAATCTTTCAGCTTTATTTTGATTTGTTTAATATCACAAATTAGATATTATTATTACTGACTTATACAACCAGTGCTTATAGAGATTACCTGACATAGTTTCCATTTTCTTTACTTGGCTTTCCTACTCTAGAGTTATTTCTAGGATCGTTTTTCATCCAGAATACTAAACTCTGTATTTTCTTTTACTAGTCTCTGCTGTTTCTAAGCACTTTAAATTTCTTTTTATTTTCTGAATGTGTCTTTATTTTACTCTCATTCTTGAATGATAATTTCCATTGGTGCTCTGCATTTTTACTGCTGTGTGGATTTCTTTTATTTTCCCCATTTTCTGTGTTTTTTATTTGTCCCTTTAGAATTGATCATGACTCCTGAATGAATGGACTCAAGTCTTTCATGCATTTGAGGATATTCTCAAAAATTGTCTATTTGAATATGATTTTCCTGAATTTTCTCTAGTCTCTCATTATGGAAATCTAATTAGATATATGTTAAGCCATCTTACTCTATTCTATTTCTCATTTCTCTTTCATATTTTTCTTCTCTTTGTTTCTAAATTCTGGTTAATTTATTCTTCCAGTTCTGTCTCCCAGTTCTGGAACTTTGTGTTCAGCTGTGCCTAATCAAGTTGGCAGAATATTTTACTAGAGAGTGGTCTTTGTAGACAGACTGCTGAGGTTTTAAAGTGAGTTGTGCTAGTAGTTATACAAGTTAAATACATGTCTTATTCTCTTGTCTTTAATTCCTTTATCTGTAAAATGATGATAAACATTATACATGCTTCATGGATTGTTACAAGGATTAAATTAGTCAATCACTGTAATCAGAAGAGTGTCTGGCACATAGTAAATCCTCATTAAGTGTTAGCTTAATTAATCTACTACTTAATCTATCCATTTACTTTTAAATTTCAAAGATTATATTTTCAATATGATTCTTTTTTTTTTTTTAAGATTTTATTTATTTGACAGAGAGAAACACAGCCAGAGAGGGAACACAAGCCGGGGGAGTGAGAGAGGGAGAAGCAGGCTTCCCACTGAGCAGGGAGCCTGTGGTGGGACTCGATCCCGGGTCTCCAGGATCATGACCTGAGCTGAAGGCAGTCACTCAACCAACTGAGCCACCCAGGCGCCCCTCAAAGATTATATTTTTATTTCTAAAATTTCTATAACTTTTTTTTTCAAATTCTCTATCCTTTATCACAGCTTCTTTTTTCTCATGACTTTGTTTCCCACTTTTATTTCTTTAGCCGCATCTGGTCTAGAAATTTTAATTGGTTGGAGCCTCATGAGCAGTGCTAACTATGAACAATGCTAAAAAATTCTGTCATGAAAAGTGTGGCTTTCTGTTATTATAAAGTTAATAAAATAATTGGGTTGGGCCACTATGACTAGCTCACTGTTTTGGGGGGCTCTGGGATCCAATCACTAATATTTTCAAGTCTGCATTATGGAAATATTTTTGAGGAATTTGATTATTGAAGTTTTTGTGGGTCTAATTTTGATGTTTGTTTTTTCTATATATTTTTTTTTATAAATTTGTTTCCTTGTGCATTTTCTTTTTCTTTCTTGAAAAGTTATTTTCTTTCAGATCTTATTTTTTCTCTGTTGGTCCAGGCATATGGGTTTATTCCCTGAGAGAGATTTTGCATTTACTCATATCAAGTATCTAAAGGTGCTTACCTTATGATAATTCTAAATTAAGTCTTGAGTATTTTAAAGATCCCTAAATCAGATGAAGATCAGCTCATATTTATGAATATTTGGAGATATGTTTTATTTTTCTGTGGTAAGCTAACAATAACCCCAAAAGATATTCACATTTTAATCCCTGGAACATGTGAGTGTTCGTATTAGAGAAAAGGGTCTTTGTAAATGTAATTAAGTTAAGGCCTTTGAGATAGACATATCATCACAGGTTATGTGAGCTGGTGCTGAATGCAAGTACCTTATAAGAGGTAGAGGGGGACCTATACACAGTAAAGGATAAGGCACTGTGACCACAGAGGCAGAGGCTGGAGTGATGTAGCCACAAGCTGAGGGAAGCACAGAATAGATTCTCCCCTAGAGCCTCTAGAGGAAGCACAATTCTGCTGACACCTTGATTTTGCCTCCAGAAATAAGTGACAACTCATTTCAGACTTAAGGCCTCCAGAACTGTGAAAGAATACAGTTCTGTGGTTTTTAGGTATCTAGTTTGTGGTAATTTTTATAGCCACCAAAGGAGACTCAGATACCCTTCATTCAAAACCAAGGCTAAAACAAATATACCTGCCACTTTTCTTCGTAAAGCATAGTCCATGGAATTAGGAGAGGATCACATAGCTCCTAAACCTTCATTTAGAGTTTCCTTACTTACTTTAGTCCAGTAACTTGACTGATTTAATGTCACAGGTGATCCTTAGATGCCCAGAGGAATCACAGATTCTCCAAAAGTATGTCTCCAAAATGTCATATGTGATGGGATCATCCTAATGTTGATCTTTACACAGATCACAATACCTTATTGCAATAGATCGCTAGTTTTTGAAAGCTAGCTGAAAAGTTGTGTTATTTATATTCCTAGACTTTGCTTTTATTCAATGCAAGTTTAGCTCCAAGCAACATCCAATTATTTGACTAGAGAAAAGTTATACCATCGATGCCAGTAGTGGGCTCTGCTGCTTTTGATTTGAAAAGGACCTTCTCAGAACCATTGAAAAAGAAAGGTTTATTTCGACTTCATACATCAGTCTTCTAAAGGCCTTTGATCTCCTTAAAAGTATTCATGGTCTAAATAACCACCACATTCTTATAGAAATAAGTGAAGTCTGGATTTAAAATAATTAACACCTAAGGGAAAACTTATTAAATGTAGTAATTTTTATCCACCATGTAAAATTTTTTTCAGATCAAACATTAAAAGTGAAGAAATCCCCCCACCTTTAAAAAATAACTACTTAAATATGAGCAAAGATATCTACTTATTATTAAATGGGAAAGTACCCTAAAAAACAAAGTAGAGCTGTTCTTAGTCACATTCAAAATATACCCCCCAACTTAATTCAAAACAGAAAAAAAAATAAACAGATGGTGCATACAAAGCAGTGACATATGATGACGAATTTAACTAACAAGCATTTGCATCTTTTAACATAACACGATGTTTCACTTAGGTATAGATAGATGGTAAATTCTTTGAAAATCAGTAATTCCCACTTTGAGTATAGGGATTTCTATGAGAGTTTATTTTATGAGGAATTTATCACTACTTAAAAAAATATTTTCTCACAATTGCATTTACTTTCATCCATTGAAATTCAAATCTTATTATACCTTAAGTTTGAGAAGGAAACTGATCTTGAATATAAGGAATTTCACTCCTGGGATCTCATTTCAGTTTACTAAAAGCCATATGGCTAAAGAATTACTATGTTCCATAGTTTAGAAGTGCAAAAATTGTGCTTTGGAGTGACACCTAAGGGAAGCTTAGAAGTTTATTTTGAGGATTTGGAATTAAAAGAGCAAATATATAACAATGAAATCAAGAGAAGAGGCCTATGGAAAAAATGGGGGAAATCACTTCTAGGGCTTTTGAAAGGACTAGCAGTACACATTTACATTTACCATTGTGGCTTTTGAGTATAGGCAGATTTTGCATCACGCTGAACTGAAATAACTTTGTGTCTCTCTTGTTGGCCTTAAATAAAACTGTGTCCCTTTCTGATTTATACTGCATGTGTTCTACCATTGTGAATGGTCAACGCAAAGATGGTAAGATATTATTTCATGGGCTTGGCATTCTTCCAAATTGTGACCATGAATTTCATGTTTTTTATGTGTAAATGCTTTGCATGACAGATCGCATGGATCCCATGTGTTTTCCTTTACTAAGGTAAGCGTGGCATCTCTAGACATCAGTTCAAACCACTGGCATGTGCATTATTCCCCCAGAAACCTGATTCTTGAGAGTCTGTGTTTTACTAATTATAGCTTTCCCGAGTGACACCAAACAAGGTGCAATTGAATTGACAAGGAGTCTTATTTTAACTAACAGTACTTAAAATGGAAGAATATAATTTAGGATTTTTAGGCTAAACTTCTTTGGTTGTAGACAATTTTTCAAATAAAACAAAATGTTTTCTTAGTTTCCAAGAGTGAGACCATAGGTTTTCCTATTCACAGTGATCATAGGAAAGAGAAAAGGATCCTTGAAGAAAGGTTTAAAAAGTTGGGGGAAATGGTGTGTGTGTGTGAGAGAGAGAGAGATTTTTTGAGAGAAAATAACTCTGTGATCCTCTTTAAGTGTATGGAGTATCATCATGAGTAACTGGCTGCTTTTTATCTCGAAAGAAGGGTGGCATGGGATAAAGAAGAAGAAAATTCTATAAGACATAAATAAACTTCTGAAAGTCATGTTGGAGAAGTCATAGACTAGCTTTGAAGAAGTTGGAGGATAGCATGAGGGAGACATGACTCTCTGACATTCATATGTGTTTTGTTGTCTTAGGACTTCTTTGTCATTGTCTGCACGATGAAATGGTATGGTTTTATTGCAAACGGCTGCCCGCCTTGGTCTGAAAACTTAAGTATCTTTGGAAATTAGACATTTAAAATAAAGATTATTTGCTGTCACATAAACCATATTTTGATCACTGGAATTTAGAGCAGTTGTTTCAGGATATCATGGGATTTTTCTTTGTTTCCATATTTTCCCCTTAAATTATACACATTTCCTGACCCTTTGCCAAGCCCATGGTAGTGAAACATTATTTAGTAGATCAAACACAGATCATATGAAAGAAACATCTGTTGTAGCTATTGTTTTTCAGAAGTTCAGGTTGCCCAAGAGGTCCACGAGGCAATATTTTCCAATCATTTTTATACAACTGGGGGATCTTGGTGGCAGCAAAGGATAAAAGACTGTTAATTTAATGTTTGAGATGTGTGTGTGTCCTGAAGTTATTTTTACTGAAAATGTCTGGAGAGAAAAAGAAAATTCCATGGTGACTGTTTCAGTTTTCTTCTGCTCTATAGCCTACTAGGGCAAAAACGCATGGCGAGTAAATAAGGAGAAGCCAAACAGCGGAAGGGATGGGAAGCAGCTGTTGCTCTAATTGTTTCTTGATTTTCTAGTCCCACCCCCAGCTATCACTTTAATCCCCAACATTTTCCGAACCCAATCCTCAAAGCAGAGCTCCTTCTCGGGGAAGGAAAAGCTTCTTTCCAGGCCAACATTCTTCTCGACTCCTATTTCTTCTACCTGCGGCCTCCAGTCAGCTGTGGAGCCTGCAATTCTCTTTTAAAACAGATCAAAAAGGGAAAGGTAATTTATATTTTAATGACAAGGCTTGGTTATGTGTTGGACATAGAGGGTTTATAGCCCTGGGAGGTAATTACTTGGGTTGAAAGGTGCTTCATCGGTTCAGACTGCTGCTTCCAACAGGGTGATGTTCTCAGTGAAACTGGTGATGGCAAAACCATCTGAGAAATCATGCAAGGAAATTTCATTAAAGGAACATTTCCCTTGTTCTTCAATTACTAAATTTAAAATTAATTACAAATTTTATCACTTTTATTAAAACAATCCAACTGAAACCCTTAATACACTGTATAAAATTTATTACGTGGGATGCCACAAAGGATGGTGGGAAAAGCCCTGGACAGGAGCTGCTCAGTAAACCACAGGATGGCAGCTCACTCCTTCTGTGACCGGGGACTTGACCTTTAAATTCCATTCCAGTTTGTGCCACATATGATCTTACAGGATATAGGAAAAAGCAGATATCCCCCTCACTGCAACTGGCATGGTCTTTACATAGAATCCATCCTATGAGAAACATGGGAGAATCAAGTAAGTAGGAAAATTGGTTTCTTGCCTCTACTTTAGAAGATGCTTATTTCAGTCTCATTTTAAGCTTAAAGGAGAATTGAGCTAATTAATTCTCTCTCATAGAGGCATCATCATCATCATCATACTACCCATGACAATGACTTTCAAAACACTGTACTATCCCAAGGGATAGGAAAACATTGCACTTTCCAAAAGATCAAGAATGGAATCTGATAACTAGCATTATATAGAACAGTATGGTACTAATATTATAAGGGAGATTTAATATGTGTCTTTAAAAAACTTTTAAAATAATTTTAGGCTTACATAAGAATTACAAAATTAACTCAGAAATTTCCCAGGTTTATTCCACCCAGCTTCCCAACATCCTGCATAACCTTAGTATAATTCTCAACATTGAGAAATTGAGTTTGGTACAATAATCTAAACTAAACTGTCCATTTTATTTGGATTTCACCAGTTTACCACTAATATACTTCTTCCATTCTGGGGATCCAATCTAGGATGCCACAACGCATTTAGTTTCATGTCTTCTTTAATTTCATGTCTTTCCCAGTCTGTGAAAGTCCCTCAGTCCTTCCTGTCTTTCATGCTTGTGATGCTTTTGAATTGTGCTGGATAGTTATTTTGTAGAACACCCTATAGTTTGCATTTTTCTCACCTTTGTTTTCATAACTAGTGAAGGGTATGCATTTTTGGCAAGAATGCTACAGAAATTATGTATTCATGTAAATGTATTATATCAAAGGGTTCCTGATATTGATGGTCTTGTTTAAACTTGATCACCTCATTAAAGTGGTATATGCTAATATTCTCCACTGTAATACTACTCTTTTGTCCTTTTGAATTAATAAATATCTGGGAGGAGATCATTTGAAACTCTTCCAACTTTTGCCTACAGCTTTCAGCATCCATCTCTAGATCTTGTTCACAACAATTACTACTGTAATTTTCTAATGGTTATTTTTCATTTCCTTTAGCTTTCTACATTTGTTAATTGAAAATATTATGTAAGGAAGAACTGCTATTTCTTCCTCATTTATTTGTATGCTAGTACTTATTTTTTTAAAGCTTTTGTTTATTTATTTGTCAGAGAGAGAGATAGAGAGAAAGAGCACAAGCAGGTGGAAGGGGAGAAAGAAGGAGAAGCAGGCTCCCTGATGAATAAGGAGCCTTAGGTGGGACTTGATCCCAGGACCCTGGGGTCATGACCTGAGCCAAAGGCAGACACTCAACCACTGAGCCATTCAGGTGTCCCATGTTTGCTACTATTTATTTATGGTGGTATGGGGTGCTTGGTATTTACTTTATTCTTACAGGTTATGCCCTCATGCTGTATTTGTTAACTTTCTTTCTCAAAATTGTCAAGCTTTGGCCAACAGGAGCTCTTTCAGTTTGCCTTTTATGATCTTTCAATTTGAGTACTTTCTTATTTTATGCCACTACACAATATTCCAGGCTTAATTCACATTTTCTGGCTTCAGTCCTGGAATCAATTATTTTGCAAGAGCCCTGATTCCTTTGGTTAGAGAATGTTATTTAAAAATCAAGATCTGGGTGCTTAGTGTGCTCAGTGCTTCTAAAATGTTATTGCATTTAAGCCTTCTCAGTGGATAAAACTTGGAAACATACACACACACACACACACACACACACACACACACACACACACATCTTAAGTTACTTTGTATCTATCATCATGTGTGGCATAAAACCATGAATTCATACCAAGACCTCTCATTGTAATCCATCACCATCGGCTCCCTCTAGTCTTCCCATATTTTTTAATTGCAACTTCTTTTTCTGGTAATAAGAAACTTGACTTTCATTAGCTACCATATACTTACTTATTCTTTCAAACCTAAATTGTTTTCAAAATTGCTGACCCATACTCCTGCAAAAAACAAATCTGCTAAGTATAGGAAAAGTATTTTCTTAGAGGTTTTTTTTGTCTCTGATTTAAGTATTCAAAGTATTGATTCCTAAAGTAACTTAGGTTAGTTCTTTTCTTCACTACCCACCTCAGTCTGTGTATTTTGTTCATTTGTAATATAGTTGAGTTTATTTGTTGCAGTTTGTGTTGCATTTTGTTTTCTCCTCTCATTTTGGTTGAATATTTTCTATCTAAAGACTCCAAACTGCATAAAAACTCTTTGCATAACCTTAGATCACAAAGATTTTCTCTTATGTTTTCTGCCAGAACTTTTATGGTTTTGTAGTTTACATTTTTGTCTATGATGATTATGAGTTAATAAAATGTGGGTCAAGATTCATTATTTACACTGGCTACACGGGTGTACATTTTTCCTAGCACTGTTTTTGAAAAGACTATGCTTTCTTTACTGTAATGTCTTCATACTTTAAAAAAAATCAGCTGATTATGGTGTTGTACATATTTTTCTGGACTTCTCCCCTTATTATGTATCCTTTTACCATGCTGTAAGGATTTTCTACATACATATGTTATTTGTGAATACACTATTTTTCTCTTTCCTACTCTATGTGCCTTTTATTCTTTTCCATGTCTCTTTCAAATATCTAGAGCTTATGGTATAATTTTGAATAGAAATTGTGAGAAAGAACATTCTTTCCTTGTTTTCAGTTTTACAGGAAAGCATTCCATCTTCCATTATTAAGTATAAGGAGAATTATCAGTTTTAAGTGAAATCCCTTTATCAGGTCAAGAAAGATTTACTCTTAGTTTCCTGAGAGTTTTCAATCATGAATACATGTTGAATTTCATCAGACCTTTTTCTTCACATCTATTGATAGGATTAGATGACTTTTCTTGTTAGCTTGCTGATATAGTGGGTTATTTTAATTGTTTTTTCTTATGCCAAAGCAGACTTGCATTCCTCAAATGAACCCCACTTGGATGCACTCTATTTTTCTCTTTTACATATTCCTGGATTTAGTCTGTTAATAGTTTGTTGAAAAGTTTTGCCTCTATGTTCACAGAGGATATTGCTCATTAGTTTTCTTTTCTAATTTCTTTGGTTTATTATTAGAGTAATGCTGACCTTCCAAAGGGCATTAGGAAATATTTCCTTTTCTTCCATTTTCTATAAGAATTTGTATAGATTTAGTAGTATTTCTTCCTCTAGTATTTGTTATAAATCACCTGTGATGGCATTTGGACCCGGAGTTTTCTTAGGTGAAATGTCTTAAGTTATTAATTTAAATTATTTTACAGATACAGGGATATTCTGTTTCTTCTTCTTTTTTGAAAGATTTATTTATTTATTAGAGATTTGTTTATTTATTATTTATTTGAACATATTCGTTGAACATAAGTTATGTGCATATGTGAGCGATGGAGGAGAGGTAGAGTGAGAGAGAGAGCATCTCAAGCAGACTCCCCACTCTTGCGTGTGCAGGGCTCTATCCCAGGACTGAGATCATGACTGAAGCTGAAATCAAGAGTTCAATTCTTAGCCAACTGAGCCACCCAGGCAACCATGTTTCTTCCTTCTGAGTAAGTTGTATTGGTTCATTTAAGTTGTTGAATCTATGGACATAGATATCAATACAATTTATACTTTTTAGAATCATTTTTATTTTTATTGTTTTCTCTGTTTTCATTTTTTTTAATTTTGTTCATGTTTGCTTTTAATTTTTATTATCTTAGTTTTTCTGTCTTCAGGTTTAATTTTTTCTTCTCTCTCTAGTTTCTGAAAATGGAAGCTAAGATAAGGGATACTCAACTTTACTTATTTTTCAAAGTAAATGTTTAAGTCTATAAAGTTTTCTCTAAGCATAATTTTAGCTGTATCCTACAAATTTTGGTGGGCTGTATTTTCACTTTAATTCAAATTGAAATACTTTTTAACTCTTCTTGAGACTTTCTCTTTGGCCTATGAGTTTTTCAATGTATATTATTAAATTTCTAAACATTTGGAGATTTCCAAATATCTCTTCATTTTGATCTTAGTTTAATGTCTTTATGAACTTCTATTTGTGTTATTGTTAATCTTTAGAATTTATTAAGATTTTGTTTATGACCCAGAATATAGCCTATGTTGATGAATGTACTATGTGTACTTGAAAAAATGTGCATTCTTCTATATTCTGTCAGTAAGTTCAAATATATTGAAAGTGTTTATTAGGTCTTTCTATCCTTACGGATTTATTTGTTCTAGGAATTCCAGAGAAAGAGATAAAAATAGAGAGAGAGAGAGAGATGTGTAGAAATCTACAACTATTATTATAGATTTGCCTATTTCTGGCTTCAGTTCTACTGCATTTTGATTAATATATTTTGAAGCTCTGCTCTTAGATATATAACATATGATAAGATATTAATTAAATATACACTGACAGACATGATTTATCTCAAGATGATTAGACACAAGAAATAAAAAAAAATCTATAGTTCTTTGAACTTATTTTGAAAATTAAAGGTCTATATTGTACTTCCCATTAAACCAGAAGATATTTCAGGGACATAACAGAAGTTAAATAGTTCTTGAAGGAACGTTAATTCTTTTTTTTTTTTTAAGATTTTATTTATTTATTTGACACACAGAAAGAGATCACAAGTTGGCAGAGAGGCAGGCAGAGAGAGAGGAGGAAGCAGGCTCCCTGCTGAGCAGAGAGCCCTATGTGGGCCTTGATCCCAGGACCTTGAGATCATGACCTGGGCCGAAAGCAGAGGCTTTAACCCACTGAACCACCCAGGTGCCCTCCTTGGAGAGCTAATTCTTTTTTGGTGTTTCTTTAATATTGTCTGATATTGTCAAACACTGAAGGCTTTAATATTTAACAAGGTGTCAAAATTTTTTTTTTCTTAAGTAAAACTCCGAAACTTAGTTATTTCATGCTTGGTTCTTAAAATGGCCTATTTCATTTATTTTTAAATGTCTTTATATACAGTTACCTTTCGAGATGGTACTTGAAGGCTATGGGAGGCAGGTTCCTAGGAGAGCCCTCAAGATTCACACACACCCTTTAATATACATGCCCTTTACAGCTCCTTTTCCTTTAATGTGGGCAAGAAATGTGAATATGATAGAATATCATTTCCATGATTAGTTTACATTAATTCAAAGGGACTTCCAGATATAAAGATGTAACTCTCTTCTAATCCGTAGACATTAAGTTAATCAAAGGAAGATTACCCAGGTGAGCCTGACTTAACCAGATGAACTCTTTAAAGGAAGATCTAGATGTCAGAGAAAGAAAAATTCAGAGAGAAATAAAACAGCATACATGCTCTTCTGTTGGGCTTGAAAAAGTACTTTAAATATTTGAGTTATCATACATTCCTTGGCATAGAAAAGAGGAGTCTAAATCTCAGGGAGGAAAAAAACATACTGGATTGGATTTGTCATGAAAAACCTTTGAATTGTATTTCTTGAAAGGGCTTAAAATATATTTATTTCACCAAGACAATTGAGATAATTTTATAGATTAAGGAACATTAGCATCTTATAAAGTAGTGACTGTAACTATGCTTGCCAGTAAGTGCTACTGGCACTGAAAAGATTTCTCATATTTCATTGGTTGTATCAAGCCCCTAAATGGCAGGACAAAGCAATAACACTTGCCCTTAAGTGATAAAGTCGACATGCTTTCCACAATATTGAGAGCTAGTGTGGTGATCGGAATGGTCTGACTTACAGGGATATTTACTAATGATAATTAATCATGGGAATCCAGGAAGTTCCTCTTTATAGCCCCCAAATTCAAGGGCTAGAGATGTACCACATGATATCATTGTGACTTCCTCAGTACCCAGGCCTGAGTCAGTTCATAGTTTTCAATCTAGGCCAGACAACAAAGTTTGGTTTGAGTTCAAGAGCTGCAAGAATGGCTACAAATTTGGAGAAGGTTACTTTCTTTCCAAAATTTTCAAAAACTTCAGTGGATTTTATTTAACCCAATACACACAGAATATCATCATTTTAACCTTTGAGTGGGGCCCAACAGGAGCTGATTTTACCCTTCCATTCAGAGCTAATGAGGTCTTGTGAGTCAGTGCCCTACTTTTGTTCAGGTGGTGTGGGTAGAGGCCAGTGAGAACCTGAACATAAATAACTGGGCAGCTCTTGTTATACCTCAAAAGTGGAATACCTGCTAAAAGGAAAAAAAACAAAAAAAAACAAAAAAAACAAAGACTAAATAGGATCCATAATATTAGAATATCCAAAATGTCTAAGATACAGTGAAAAAAAATCACCCATTATACCAAAAAGAGGGAAATCACAACATGAATGAAAAAAGACAATGAATAGATGCCATACCAAGATAACAAAGCTATTAGAATTATTTGAAAAAAAATTTCTTTTAAGGATTTTATTTATTTGACAGAGAGAAACACAGTGAGAGGGGGAACACAAGCAGGGGGAGTAAGAAGGGAGAAGCAGGCCTCCCATGGAGCAGGGAGCCCAATGTGGGGCTTGATCCTGGGACTCCAGGATCATAATTTGAGCCGAAGGCAAACGCTTAATGACTGAGCCACCCAGAAGCCCCTGAAAAAGATTTTAAAGCAGCTATAATAAAAATGTTACCACATGGGCCACCTGGGTGGCTAGTTGGTTCAGTGTCAGACTCTTGATTTTGGCTCAGGTCATGATCTCAGGGTCATGATGTCAAGGCTATGAGAACCAGCCCAGGGTCAGGCTCAGGATGGGCATGGAACCTGCTTAAGATTCTCTCTTTCCCCCTCACTCTCTGCTTTCTTCTCTCTCTCAAATGAACAACAACAACAACAACAAAGCAAAAACAAATGCTTCTACAAGGAAATAACTATTCTCTTGAAATAAATTTAAAAAGTAGAAAATCTCAGCAAAGAAAGGAAGTTATAAAAAAGGACCCAAATGGGAACTGCAGAACTGAAAATATAGTAACCAAAATTAAAAACATGCTAAACTGGCTTACTAGAAGACAGAATTAGTGAACTTGAAGACTGGTCCATAGAATTGATACAACTCGAATAGAGAGAAAATGGACTAAAAAAAAAAAAAAATGAATAGTGTCTCAGGGACATGCAGGAAAATAATAAAAAGTCACCATTCCCCCTCCCACCTCCCCAGCAGGAATCATTGCAAGCAGAGTCCCTTTGCTCCTTGGGAAGTTCCAAGGCCAAGAGAGTAGGTGTGGCAGCCACCAAAACACAGCCCATTGTCCCTCTTCTGGAAAAGCGGTGCTACCTCATTCCTGTCCACCTGTTGCCATGAGTGAGTGCCTCTGCCCCAGGAAAAGGAAAGGAAATGGCAATGAAGAAGACCACAATCTTCCCGTCCCCCTCCATGTCCACAACAAAAGGAGTAGTAGAAACCCTGTCTTCTGTGATTCCGGGGGCACAGAGTCTTCCAGCAGACATGCTGATGGTGGCAGCAACAGCAGTCAGCACTGTGCCAGGGCCTTTACTTCCACGTCAGCCAGGCCTCAGAGGAGGCCCCCTGTCATAGCCGACCACACCAAGGACCCCTTTGGCATGAAGCTGTTTTTTACCTTCTGGGAAGGGACAGCACCGGGCAGATTTGATATTTCAACTTAGGATGTTTTTAAAATTTGCACAAAAATATGCCTGTTGGCTTTTCAATCTATATTTGAAACAATAGATTAACAATCAGTTGTTTTCTTATAGTTTTGCTGCAAGATTGCAATTTCAAAGGAGCTTCGAAAACATTTTTTATAGGATTTTGGAGAGTGGATGTCAAATCCACGTCAAGGTCGTGGTATGAGGAAATCTCATCTACATGTTGAATCCATAGTTTGTCCAGTTCAGACTTATTTCCAAAACTGTCAATTAGAAATTCTACTTTATGTAAAAAGATCTTTTAAAAATGCAGGATCTTCTTTTTTTTTTTTTTAATTCAGTAAACTAGTAAGGAGAATCTAGTTTTCATTAGAAAAAAAGTTACCATTCTTATTATTAGAATCCCAGAAGGAGAGGGGAAAAGCAATCATACTGAAAAAAACATACTGAAAAAGCATTTGATGAAGTAAAAGTTGAAAGCTTCCAAATTTTGTAAAATATATAATTTATAGTTAGGAAGCTGGTAAACCTCAAATAGGATAACTCAAAAAGTCAAACACAGATGCATCATAATTACACTTCTGAAAACTAATACAAAAAAGTGTGGAAAACAGTCTTGGAGAAATGATGCATTCACTTTCAGGAAACACCGATTCAAATAACAACTGATACCTCTTCTGAAACTATGGAGGCCAAAGGCAAGTGACACAATATTTTTCAAATAGTGAAAGAGAAGTGTCAACTGCAAATTCTATATCCACCGAGACATATTTCAGAGATGAAAAAGAAATGAAGACATTTTCAAATGAAGAAAAGCTAAGAGAATTCCTTGCTAGCAAACTTACCTTTAAACAATGGCTAGTGAAACTTCTCTAAACAGAAAGAAAGTCATAAGAGAAGAAGGCTTTGACTTCAGAGAAGAAAAAAAGAAAAACACTGGAATGCATAAAAATCTGAGTAAAATAATAGCTACCTTATTTCTCATGAGTTTCCTAAATCATATTTGGTGGTTTAAACAAAATATTTTAAAGCTGAGTACTGTGCTGTTCAATGTATGTAAAGGAAATACATAAGATAATTATATTTTTAAAAAGGAGGTTAATGGAACTTAAGTGGAAGTAAGTATTCTCCATTGAATTTGGTAAAATATCAATTGTAGTATAGTACAATGGTATGTATGTATGTTGTAATACTGAAAGCAACCACTAAGAAAACTCAAAACTCAACAATACTAGATAGAAAGAAACTGAGATGGAATTGTAAAGGAATGTTAAACTAACCCATGAAAAATAAGAAAAGAGAGGAGAGGACAAAGAAACAGAGATAATATACATAGAAAAAATAACAAAATGCCAGACTTATGATATGTAGTCTATTAATAATTACCTTAACTGTAAGTGGTCTAAATATATAAATGAAAAGAGGTTGGAAGTGTGGGTGAAAAATTCAGCCATATGTTATCTACAAAATACTCTGAATACAATGGTGTAGGTAAGTTGAAAGTAAAAATATGGAAAAGTTTTGGAATTTGGGACAAGAAAAGGAATTTTTAGAGGTGATACCAAAAGCATTATGCACTATCTGGAAAAATTGACAAATTGGATGTCATTAAATTTAAAATCTTTTGTTCAACAAAATAACCTGTTAAAATGTGTAAAGATTATCTGGGAGAAAATATTTGTAAACTATATACTAGACAAAGGACCAGTATCTAGAATAAATAAAGAATTCTGAAAACTCAGTAGTTAAGAAACTATCTAATTATTAGAGAAAGCAAGTTAAAACCCATAACAAAATACTACTATACACCTATCAGAATGGCTAAAATAAAAATACTGATGAGGATACAGAAAAACTCGATCACTCATATATTGCTGGTGGAAATATGAAATGGCATAGCCAGTCTGGAAAACAGTTTGGCAGCTTCGTATTAAACCTAGTATACAATTGTCCTATTACTTAGTATTTTAACACTTGGGTATTTATCCCAGAGAAAGAAAAATGTATGTTCACACCAAAACCTATACACAGATGTTCATTGAAGCAGTGTTAGTGATAGCCAAAAATTGAAAGAATCCGAATGTCTTTCCACGGTTGAATGGTTAAATGATAAAACTAACTGAAGTACTTCCATATCATGGAATACTACTCAGAAGTAAAAAGGAACAAATACTGATACACATAACAACCGGAAGAATTCCCAGAGAATTATGCTAAATGAAAAAAAGCCAATCCCCGGAGGTTCCATGTTGTATAATTCCATCCATGTAATATTCCTGAGAGGATGAAATTATAGAAATGGAGAACAGGGGCTCGAGACAAGAGACGGGGAAGTGTGCTGGATGGTTATGAAGTGATGAGGGATCCTCTTGGTAATGGAAATGTTCTATATTTTCAATATATCAATGTCAATATCTTGGTTTTGATACTTTAATTAATATAGTTTTGCAAGATGTTACCATTGAGGAAAAGTGGGTATATGGTGCACACATCTCTCTGCATCATTTCTTCCAGCTGCATGTGATTCTACAATTATCTTAAAATCAAAGTTTAATATTAAAAATGACAAAGAATTTAAAACAATATGAACACAAAAAGTTGCTATAAATTAGCATGCAACTCCATACCAGTATTCTTTCAAAAACTTAAAAAAAAAAAATTAAGATTTAGTGAAAAAAAAAAATCACAGGAAAACATGTCTTGGTACATGCTGTGCTTTGAGAACCTCCAGTGTTTCACTTCCAGATCTGGCATGGTTTATCGTTCAGCTCTCGAGGCTGATGAAGTGTGTGTGCTAATGTATTTTACTGTCCTCAGTGTACAACATTGTAGTTATTTACTCACTTCCCATCAAAGCAGTTGCTCAAGTGTCTGTGCTCAACCTTCCTTAAGTGGACATGTTCTAAGAGCTGGCCAGTCGGCTATGGAGGTCATCACAGATCTCCTGTTGATGAGTACAATCAAGATCACTGTTCAGGGATCACTGCCAATAGGATCAAGATGACCAACATAAAGTTCCCTCTTGTCACAATAGTGTCTGGTCTCCTGGGGTAAAGTGTGCTAAAGGATTATCCTCCTTTTGTAGCAAATTTCTGAGTACATGGCTCATACCTCTTTGCTCTGTCTTTGCCACTCATCCTGTATTTGCCAAATCCTCTGTAATTATCTCTACCTACTCTGCCCTCCTAATCTCCAACCAGTTCTTACATAATAGATTATGCTACATAAACACATTTTTTCCTCTGGGTTGAAGCCTCTGGAACTTCCCATAATTTCAAATTTATTCAGGGACTAGGGTACAGAAGGAATATTCTATTTTCCTTCTCTTACTTAAGGAGAACATCTTCATGTGTATGTAAAAATAAAATGATCTCCCTGTGATAATCTAGATAGATCATCCTACTTCTCTTACACTGATGCCAACTTTTGCCTAATAAGGCTGATTATGAAAGGATTTCCTAAAACTATCTTGGAGGAAACATGGTTAGAATTAATTTCTCCTAGTTAATTTTCTTTTCCATGCTCTGATATGAGGATTCTCATAGAATTTCCAGATATGTATGTTCCTATATTCAGATATCCTAATAATTTTTATGCTTCTTTTTGGCAGGTAGAATGCCTTATCTAAGACCAGCTGCCTTTTTTTTTTCCCCAATCTTATGTGAATATCTGCATTCTGTTTAGTGAATCACTAGATTTTAACAGTTGTTGGTTGTGTTTTGGTTTTGTTGCAAATGGTTCTCAACCATATAGGGGCCTTCATCACCTCCCTGTTATTCCAGTAATTAGAAAGACATTGCTACAGTGATGGACCTACTTGTCAGGAATTAAGTTTGCTTCACTAAATCTTGGTGAGTGACTTTATGAATATCAGTAGATCATACTTTTTTGGCAGGATCCAAAGACGTTATAAAGGTAGGCTTTGCAACCCTCCCAGTGAACATAAACCAGCTGTTGTCCATAACTAGGGAAGGAGAAAATATTATTTATGGAGGTGTTTATCATAAAAGTTCGCCTAGAATCTGGACAATGTGCTGACTCTATGGTCATATAACCATTGCTCTAGAGGCACAGTTATTTTAATTTGCAATGAACCACTCTAATGTCGTACGCTGTTACATAAAAAAGTAGTAAATAATAAATGGGAGACTGGAATTTACCAAATACCTTCTATTTCACAATATCAGTGAGCCTGTGATTTCTTCCACTTGGTAATAAAACATATTGATGAGCTTTAATCAAGCAAGAACAGTGGGGGCAAATCTGGCATTTCCAAGGATCTGCATTACCAACATGGTATGGATCCTTGTACGCAGGTTGTGAACTTTAACTTCCTAGCTATAATGGCCCATAATACAGATGGCTGAGCTACTAGTAATATTGACAACAGGCCCTGCCTTCTACCTTGATTTTTGTAGACTCGAGTTAGAGTACAAGACTATTTTTTTTTAAAGATTTTATTTATTTGACAGAGAGAAACACAGCGAGAGAGGGAACACAAGCAGGGGGAGTGAGAGAGGAAGAAGCAGACTTCCTGCCGAACAGGCAGCCTGATGTGGGGCTCGATCCTGGGTCTCCAGGAACATGACCTGAGCCGAAGGCAGTCGCCCAACCAGCTGAGCCACCCAGGTGCCCCAAGACCATTTCTTTTTTTAAAATAAGGAACTAATTTCAGAGGGATCAGCATCAACTAGAATGACACCCACCTGACTTCCTTCCTTCAAATGCCACAGAACTTGCCTTTTAAGTCCTGGCCCACTTTCATCATATTTCTGCTTGCTCTCCCTTGGCGGCACGGAGACGCTGCCCCAGTCTTAATGGCATTTATTCCAGTTATTCCATGACATATCCCCTTTACTTCTCATGTTTTGCTAAGGCACTATAAGTTGATTTATGTATGTGTTTGTGGCTTTCTTTCTGTTCTCTCCCTTTTTAAAAATTCCTTCAGTATTTTCCACTCACTCTCATTAGGTTTTAAGTGCTTTTGTAATCCCCCATAGTTCTATGTATAGTCAACTCTTGATTATCTGAGCTAATGGAGGGGAGCATTAGCACGGATGATATCAGAGGACAAATAAATTTCCCAGGGGTTTGCATCAATTCTATGAAAGCATCTGAGTCCCGGAGGCAGGCAAACTAAAATCTAAGAGAAGCAGAGAGCAGAGAAGCATTCTGAATGAAAGAGTGAGATGTCACATTCTCACAGGGCCGTGACCTACTGCTGCAGCTGCTACTGAAATTTTGTTCTACCCTGGCCAAACTGTTGGGAGATTCTCAGGAGAGGGGCTCCAAAGATCTTTGGGCACAAATCCCACTCCACTGGCCCTCTCCCTTTTGGCATCAGTGTTCAGCTTAACACAATATCGGGCCAGGGCAATAGAAGTGCAATAAATGGATGAAAGAAGAGTAACAGGGAATTCTTGGCAGAGAAGTCAGCAAAATAGAGGCTTTAAGAAGCAGGGAAGTGAAATGCTGTTAGTGAAGGGTCTTACCTTAAGGGGAGCACATGTTAATTGGATAAAGGTTTTTCCCTTGCCTTCAACTCCAGCTTCCTGTTCACACCTTAAACGTAGCAGATGCTTTATCAGTGCTGGAGGAAGGTGAACAAACAAGCAGGCAGAAAGAGAAAAGAATGGAAAAACAGTGATAGTAATTTTCCTAGTGATCTGGAAGCTACTATTCACAAAATCTACTTTCTGTGTAATTGAACATTCTGTCTGCATGCTATGGATATTCTAAGAATAGCTATAGGAAGACTCTCTGGGTATCTAGTTAGAAATGCTTTTCATTTTTTATTGTTGAAGAGCAAACCTATGCAAAAGTAGATCTGTTTGGCTGCATGGCAGGGGGACCAAGGGGATTAACATTCTTTGAGCAGCTACTATATTCCCAGAGAAGCACATCTATTATTTCATCTTGTTTATTACTTACAACAACCCTATGAAATGTTATTATTATGCTTATTTGACATGTAAAGCAAAAGAGGGTAATAGATGTTAACGTATTTTCTCCAGAATTATCCAACTAATCAATACCAAACTGGACTTCAGATCAGGTCCTTTCTTACGAAACCACCTACTCTTTATTCTACATTGTGCTGCTTCTCAGTAACAATAGTAGTTATGGTTTATTGATGCCTGTCGTGTGAAGCCCTCATATTTATATAATTTTTAATCTTCCCATTAGCCTAGGCAGGTGGGTATTGATATCTACATTTCTGAGATAAAGACAGAGGTACAGAAGTTAAGAATGATAACCAAGTTCACCAGTAGAAGTAAGATTTGAGCTAAGTCTCTTTTTGAGTTATGCTCAGTAGTTTCCCACTGTAGTCTGGCTTTCTTTTTCTAAGTATCATGTTCTTTCACTTGGACCGCATATTACTTGCTGTAATCAACCCTAAAATTTTGTTGTAAATGGTTCACTGCAATATCATCATTTCGTTATTCTTGAGTAACTACATTTCAATTGCAAAATGACAACTTCTGTGTTTGTTTTCAACCCCAAGTACACACCTACACACATACACACATGCACACACACACATGGATATACACTTATTATTTCACAAGTTTCCATATTTTTTAAGCTTTTTTAAAAATTTTATTTATTTATTTGACAGAAACTCAGCGAGAGAGGGAACACAAGCACAGGGAGTAAGAGAGGGAGAAGCAGGCCTCCCGCTGGGCAGGGAGTCAGATGTGGGGGCTCCATTCCAGGACTCTGGGATCATGACCTGAGCCGAAGGCAGTCACTTAACCAGCTGAGCTACCCAGGCACTCCAAGTTTCCATATTTTTATCACAAAAAAAAATCCAGTTTCAGATAATGCTCACAGAACTATAACACATTTATTTATTTATTTATTTATTTATTTATTTATTTATTTATTTATTTTAAAAAATATTCTATTTATTTGACAGCGAGAAACACAGCCAGAGGGGGAACACAAGCAGGCGGAGTGAGAGAGGGAGAAGCAGGCTTCCCACTGAGCAGGGAGCCCGACGTGGGACTCGATCCCGGGTCTCTGGGATCACAACCTGAGCCGAAGGCAGTCGCCTAACCAACTGAGCCACCCAGGGGCCCCAGAACTATAACACATTTATAAGGAAAGTATAAGATATCACTAGCACTAATAAATCATTAGTTTGTATCAGATAGTGCTAAATAGAAAACTGATTTAGAAATTCGTTGTGGTTCTTCTTCAGTGTGAAAATCATTCTCAGCTTTAAGGTGAAACAGCATACTACTAATGTTTACAAATGTAATGTAGCACTTTTGATCCATTCATCTTTTACTTTGCAGAAGAATGGGAGAAGCTGATGTTATAAGGGTTCCAAAAGTCTATTTTGTATTTACTTGTAGACACTATTGCGTCTGTTTCTCACAAGTGTCTTTGCTGAGAAGGAAGGGACCTATAGCTCATCTCCTGGAAAAGCTGTCCCACCTGGCAAAAGGGCCTCTCTAGAGTCTCCTTGGGCACCAGAAGGAAAGTAGCCAGCTCCTCCAGGAAGAAGGCAGCCTAGGACGTGTGGTCACGGAGAGACACGTAAGACAGGGCACCTCTCCTTGCCCATAGTAAGCAGCTGCTTAAAGTTCTCACCCGGCATCTTCCAACTCCTCTTCCTCTCCAATTGTGCTTAAAACAACAATGTCCCAAACACGACCTACCAGTACCTCAAGTGGCTGGAGACTGAGTTGGATGGACATTTTCCAACAGCAGGAGGGGAGAAAACCTCCAATGAACTTCTTCCTTTCAAGATTCTCTTGGCATAGCCAATATGTCATCCTCCTTCAAGGTCTGGTTGTGATCCACAGAGCTGCCCAGGGTGGCATCATTCCATTACTCTAGATAGAATGAGAAACAGGCCAGGTGAGGCATATCCTGTAGGGCTTAGCATAGGAATAACTAAGGGACACCTGGGGAAAACTCCAACAGAAGCCTGGATTTTTGCATGATGTTTCACTCCATAGTTATCCTTCCAAATGCTCATCCTTCCATAAAAGAAAAGGGGAAGGAAGGAAGGAAGGAAGGAAGGAAGGAAGGAAGGAAGGAAGGAAAGAAGGAAGGAAAGAAGGAAGGAAGGCAGGAAGGAAGGAAGGAAGGAGGGAGAAAAAAAGGAAGAAAAGAAAGAAAGAACTAAATTTAAGGGTGACTGTTGCTGAAATCAACTTACTTATTCCATGATTTGATCGCTGCTTAACCCTTGCCAACTGTGTAGTGTTAGCACTACACTGTTTGGGAAATGTATGGGTCTCATATTTTAGTACTGATCATACCTGCCAGGAGCCCCTGATGTTTCCAGGTTTGAATCCTCTTAACTGTCTCTGAATATAGAGGCTGGTTCTCTGACCTTCTTTCAAGGTCATTGGGTTTTCTTTGTACTTTTATGTCCTTTCAAAATTTTCTGCTTTCTTTTTGATTTTACTCCTTTTCAATTTATTTATGTGTGACAGCCTCAATCATCCAGTTATCAATTCAGTAAAATCTGTCTTGCAGAATGTCCATTTTATCATTCAAGCCTGAAATCTGTTCTGCAATCCTTTTATTTCCCTCCTGAATTGCTTTCAAAGCCCTCTAGGGAGCTGGCCTGCAAAAAGAGAGAATCCGCATATTGTTCCGATGAAAGGTGCTATATAACCACACAGCAGGATTATTGTTCCCTTTTCTCTTTCATTTTGGTCGCCTGGACTGATCTGCTCTGCATTGCAAGCGCAGTGGCCTTTTTTCATCTTAATTTTATTCACTGCTGTGGTTACTTTCTTTCGGGGAACATCAGATAGGTGTTAAGTAAAAGACCACATGGGTGTCACAAGGAGAGTCTAGGCACCTCCCTTCTCCTGTCACTGATTTCTAACACTTTGACCATTCAGCTGAGCACAACTGCCACTGCCATGATCTCTTCCCTGACTAGGCTCAATTTTCCTGGCAGTTTTTGCTTTGTGCATAGAACTAACCTAACCCAATCAAGGCAAACTGCAAAATTAAATTAATTTAACTCGTTCATCTAGGTGTTTAATGTAATATTTTGACAGATCTGCATAAACTGAACTTCCTAAATTTGGCATAAGGGAATAAAATTGATGGATTCAAATTCATTTCTGTTGGTGAAATGCAGAGATTTGTAATCCATCAGCTGTTCTCCCTAATGCACAAGCTAGACAGCTCACGCTGCCTGCAGTTGGCTTGAAGTGCGAACACCTCTGCTCGAGTAATAGTAGCTGCAGCACAGAAATTAGCAAGCCCAGTCTTAAGTGAAGATTTGACATTAAATCAATATGTTTAAAAACAAACAGAAGCCAGAAAGAGAGGGGGAGATTAAAAATTGTGCTATTTTTAACTCAAGAAGAGGAATTCAATATGACTTAGAGAAAAACATTAACTATTAAAGACAAAGCAATAAAAAACTCCACGAAGGAAGTCTTTGTGGTTGTGGGTGGTGGCATATATAGATGAGTCTAGAAAATCATGAGCCTGGGTGAATGTATATATCCATCATTTTTTCCCCCTTCTAGAGAGTTCCCTAGGATAATTAGCTGAAATGACTATGTGCAGAATGTTGAAACACAAAATAATTTAAAAAGAAGTAATACAGCTGTGGAAAGTCTCCCAAATGCTTCCGAGGGGGAGGTGGGACCCAATATATATAGTTTATTTACCAGGAGATATCATAGTGGTTTGAGTAAATACATGACACTAGATTCATAAAAAAATAAAAATCTACCATGGCATGAAAAGATATGAAAAGTGGCAAACCATTTATTTCTAGGTTTTCACAGTGTGTGTTCTGTTCATGCTGAGTAGGGAAATGAAGCATCTTATTTGGAGAAGTCCAGGTTGAGAACTATTTCCTCAACCAAAAAAAGAATGTCTTCAGGTCAATATGTATGTTTGAGTGGCATTTCAGTTAGCCATGAATGAAAATGTACTGTAAAAATTTCTCTGTCACTTTTGAGCCTAAGCACTCTGACCTATAAAATGATTTACAAGTTTCATTTCAGTGACCCACACGAGAAATGCTATTTTATAAAGTTTATTTTTTTAATTGAAAATGTTGGGAAATGGGTAATAAAATAACTTAGAATCACAGAGTTTTATGGCTCAAAGTCCCTCTATTTCAGTGAATCTAAAATGTTTTGATAACAGTGCTTTTTTGATCCTGCCGGAAGTATAAAGAGATCTTAAGATTTGTTTATGTCACTCACAACCGCACCTGACAGGGACTTAAAATGTCATTGATTGTAAAATGCATCTTGGTTTTGGAGTGGTTAAAATATGAGGGAAAAATCCTTTTTGAAAATTGGCAAAATCGGGTCTTCTAGAGATCAAACCCAGTTAAGTCATTTTAGGAAGAATGAACTTGAGGTCTAGGGTGCCTGAAGGTTACACAATTGCTTAATAATGAAGCAGGGCCAGATCCTCTGGCCATCTGCTCAAATTTTCCCATGATGCCCTGCACCTATGGCATTTCCCCCACTTATACTGTACTTACTCAAAAGTTGGCAAACTTTACAAGTACAAATAAGCGACCAAATAAGTTAAACACATTCACCTGTGTATGTGCATGCACATGTACGCCTGCCCCTGCCCGCGTGCACATGCGTTCCTGCTTATAAACACACACATGCTATCCACTCAGTCATCCATTCACTTGCTCATTTATTCACAGAAGTTTCCAATGTCACTATCTGGATTGTTATCTTAAATGCAGAATTTGGGAGTCAGTTGGCTTTAACAGTATCTTCTAGTTCTGAATTTTCCTATTTCATGTATCCCAAACCCATATTTATTCAGGTAGTGCATTCATTACTCAGTGTTTCGGGGCATCTGCTTTGTGTCAGTAACTATACCGTATACCAGGGCTGTGGAATGATTCTGTGCTTCAAGTATAATTACTCAAATGATTATGTATTTATAATCATGGTAAATGCTATGAGGAAAGTGAGTGCTATGAGCATGTGTAATAGGGAGGATGGTCTAATTTAGATCTCTCCAAGGTGGTGTTATTTAATCTGACATCTGAAGGATGAAGCTAGATGAGAGAGGGAAGGCAAGCTTTCCAGGCAAAATGAACTGCAAGTGTAATTGCCTAGAGTCAGGGAAAACTTGAGTTCCATAGTTGCCGGTGTCAATATAGACATCCATGACAGAGTTTTTGGCTACAAGAATCCTACACTAGAAAGGAGAAGGGGAAGAAGATCAGGGATTGATTTTTTTTTTTTTTTTTTTTTTTTTTTTTAACATCTGGCCAAACAACCAACTGGAAGGCTGAGGAAAAAATACTACTTTTGTGAGCAAAGAAATAAGAATGAGAATTGACTTGAGGTATTTTGTGTTATGGATTTTTTTTTCTTCTTGTTTATCTGTCTTTATCTTGGTGGTAGTGAATGTTTTACGCTTCACTTAAAAGAGTTAAGAGCAATGAGATCAAGAAAAGTAGTGAGATAGTAAAGCATTCAAGAACATTGAGATAAAGTTGGGGAACCTTACTTTATTTAAAACCTTCAGGGACAACGTGATAAAGGAGTGAAGAAAGTAGTAAGACCTGCCTTAAACTGATAAAGCTATAGAACTAGTAGTTTCAGTTTTACCACAGGGCTTTTCTTCAATTTAATTCACCCTACACGTGCTTAGACTGTTTGAGTTAAAATAATGACTAACATTTATGGAGCATTAACAATGAGTTGGATTCAGTTGTCCGAAATGGTAGCCACTAACTACATGTGACTATTGAGCACTTACCCAACTTGAGATGTGTATAAAGGTAAAATATATAGCAGATTTAAAAGGCAGGGTTTTTTTTTTTTTTTAATAATATGAAACAAAATGTCTTAATACTTGTTAAATTTGACTTCTTATTGAAATGATAATATTTGGGGCATATTGAGCTAAATAAAAAATTTAAATCAGTTTTACCTACTTTTTACCTTTTTTCATGTGGTTACTAGAACCTTTAAAATGACACATATCCCTTGCCCTGCATTTTATTGGGCAATGCTGGTCTAGTTATTAGGGATGAGGTATACAGAAAACATGCAAAACCCCTGCTCTCATGATGCTGACATTCCCCTAGTAAAGACAAACAGTAAGCTAAAATGAAATAAATAATAGATGCTATCAAGAATGATAAGCACATTTAGAAGGCAGAGAGATTGTGGGTGAAATTTTGAATAGTTGAATTGGGGTATGGGTCTCTGATTGGAGCAGAGACATAAAATACAGAGGCGAGAACCAAGCAGATTTGGAAGAGGAACATTCCAGGCTGAGAGGAAGATCACAAGTAAAAAGATTCTATGATGGGGGGGCTATAGGCAGAATGTAATGAAGAAAGAAGAGAAAGCTAATAGATAAGGATGGAAAAGGAGGGAGTAGTCAGGCTAGACCTTTGTTGGTGAGAGTTAGGATATTTTGGATTTTATTCTGAATGAAATGGTATGGTAGATTGAATGCAAAAATGTAGGAATCATTCCCCTCCAAGTGTCCGCATGCCTTTGTACTGTGACTTTGTCAGTCTTCCTCACAATTGATGGGGTTTTGCAAATACAGGTGAGGCTTAGTGAGCTAAGTTCTGGAGCTAACGATGAAGAAAGAATTCTTGAGACGTCTTTGGTGCAAAATGGTGGTTTATTGAAACACGGGGACAGGACCCATGGGCAGAAAGAGCTGCAGCATGGGGGTCGTGAGGGGTGGATGGTTATATACTACAAGGTTGGGGAGGTAAGGAAAAGGGAGTTTTTCAAAAGAACTTTCTTATGCTAAAGAAGACCTACAAGATACTGGAGCTTTGCCATTGTCAAGTTAAGGTTGTTTTCCCCTCTAGCAAGGCATTAACCATAAACAGTTGGGAGCTTTCTGGAGATTGTAGCACATGCCCAACCAGGAGTAGGGGGGAGGGTTACAGAGTGTCTTGTGTTTTGTCTTCATCTAGCCTTCTGCTCCCTCATCTCAATGAATCTAGGTGGGCTTCATGATTTATTTTAACAAATAGAAAGCAACAAACTTATATTGTATGATTCCTGATTTCCATGCCTGAACTGTAATAGGCTTTGCTTGGTTCTGTTCTCTTGGAACCTTGCCAGCTGCCAACACAAGCCCAGGCTAGCTTGCTAGAAGAAGTGACCAGAGATTAGTCCACTCAGTTGTCCCAGCTGAGGTTCCAGAGATGCTGATGAGTCCAGCTGAGCTCAGCTGAACCATGCTCAGCTCAGCAGAACTTCTTCCCAGGTGACTGTAGATTTTAAGTAATAATAAATGACTGTTACTTTAAGCCACTAAGTTTTAATATGTTTTCTTATGCAGGTAAAGTGAACTAATGCAGATGCAGAGATTTTAAGTTTTATGAGATAAATGACATGCTTAGAGGTGATAAAAGGTGATTCAGTTTGAGTATGTATTTGCGATTAGAACCAAAAACATTTTCTAATGATATGGATGTGAGGCAGGCAAGAAACAGAGAAGGCAAGAATGAAAGTGACAATGTCATTGCTAAGGCAGGGAAAACTGGACAAATAGCTCTTTGGGCAGGGAAAGTTTTGCACATGTTAAGTTAGAGATGCTAATTAGTCATCCAGATTGAGATGTCTAATAGAAAATTGGTTTCATTTTGGGAGTGAAATCTGGAGAGGATTCCTAAATAGAGGAATAAGCAGCATTGATGAAGAATAGTTAGAAGAAAGGCAGGCAGGGACAAGGGTCTCACCCCCACCTCCACCCCCCACCCTCACTGCTCCTCACAAGGATTTGACACTGCCCTGGAAGGAGCCGTCCACCCTTTCCTATGTGAACAGCCCAACCAATAAGCCCATAAAAATCTCTAAACTTAGAAGCTCTGGCGGCAACCCTCTCAGGACCCCTCCCTCTTCAGGAGGTTTGTACTATCCTTCAATAAACTTTACTATGGCTCAATGAACTTTGCTTTGCTGCCCACCACTCTTTGTCTGGTTTACCTCTTCAATCTTTGAAGCAAGGTGACCAAGAACCGCAGCTCTAAAGGAGAAAAAATTCTCTAACAGCATTATAAGTGGCTTTTAAAGACATAGAATTAGATGAAATTGCTTAGGGTGTGGAGGGAGGAAGGCCTGGCATTGGGCCTAGGGTTTCCAATATCTGGAGTTTGGAAAGATGAGGAACGTCTTATATATAAGGAAGCCAAGAAGATATAAAGATAACCCAGAGAGAAGCAAACCGAAAACACTTTCAAGAGACACTATTCAAGTATGTCACTAGCTGATAAATCAAGAAAGCTGAGAAATGAGAAGTGAGAATTTAATTTGGCAATAGAGGGATCTTTTTGAGTTTAATAAGATCAGCTTCTATGGCAGGTTGAAAAAAAGTGTGGTTGAAGTGGTCTTAAGAGAAAAAAAACATGGACCAGGAGGGAAGAAAAGACAAAAATTGTTAAAAAGAAAAGAAAAAAAGAAAGAAAAAAAAGAAAAAAATATTCAGAATCGCTAGTATAGAATTAGTAGTTCCATAACTTTATCTATTTAAGACAGGTCTTAAATAGTGGCACCAAAGCCCATATATTTTGCACTTTGCCTGACTGAGTTAATAATGAGGTTATTTAAAACTTGGCAAAAAAAAAAAAATACTGTAAATAAGAACAGAGGAATGGGGCCCAAATTAGAGAGGAAGTGGGATTAAGAGATTTTGTTTGTTTAGAAAAAGACATGACTTTTTATAGTTTGTTAGAATGCTGATAAAAACGATCCTATTTAGATGTATTGTATGAATGATGCAGGAAAAAAAGTTGTAGGTAGTGGGATTAGATGGAGTCCAAAACACTGACAGTTCTCAGGAGTGGCAGGAGGCAAAGTAGTAGGTGGGGAGATTCTCTGCTGGAGGAATGTTGCATTTCTCTTCTTCGTGTTTTTAAGAATTATTTATTTTAGGAGGAGGTCATGGGCAGAGGGAGAGGAGAGAGAAACCAAAGCAGATGCCACACTGAGCGTGGAGTCTGATGCAGGGCGTAGTCTCACCACTCTGATCAGACCTAAGCTGGACCTTTAACCAAGGGCACCACCCAGGCACACCTGAATTTCTCTTATTTCTTCTCTTTTCTCAGTAAAACCAGAGGCAAAGCAGTCAAGCAAGTGTGAGGACTGAGGTGCAGGATTAGTTGCTGGTAGAAAAGAAGGCAATGGCCTAGAAAAATAAGAATGGATAGACCACAAAAATTTAGTAGAGCTTCCAAAGAGCCTGAGGTTTTTCCGTAAGATTTACAAGCAAACATTAAGCTGAGACCATTCTGGTTGTGTGAGAGTGGGCTTTAACTAGGGAGTGTCCCTACAGAATTCACTACAGAATTTGATGGGCTGCAGAATATAACTTGATTAGACATAGAAGGTGAGGCATGGGAGGATGAGAGAGTAAAGAAGATGGGGTCAGGGGATTTGAGATAACAATCAGAAGATTTTTTTTTTTCTCTAAATTTAAAATACCGGAGGAGTAGCCTGAATATACACAACGTAGTATTGTGAGAGTGATGTGCTTGAAAAGAAAATGTCTATAGAAAGTACCATCTTTGGAAAATAGATCCAGGGCATTGATTTTCAACAAAAATAATATCACACCCTAAAAAAACCCAAAGTTTTTTTTTTTTTAAGATTAGTGGGTAATTTTTATTGTCAGAATGATTAAGGAATTGCTAAAGTTGAGAGGCAGCCCTAGGAAGCCAGATGCTTCAGTGCTTGCAACGATACATAACGCCTATATCCATTGGCATGTAGCTGGTACATTCACAGTAATTCTACATACATTAATATATTTATTTAATGTATTTGTAGTATTTAAAACATCATTTAAATATTAAATTCCAAAATATTGAATATTAAATATTGAATTCACTTAAATTGAATTCAATTAAAAATTGAATATTAAATATACCAAAATATTGAAATTGGGTATTGTAGAATGGCCTGCAAATGAATAGCAGTGTACGCTCTTTCCACACATTATTTCCAATGAAGAAATCAGCCTGTTAAAATTATGTAAATATTTTTTTTAAGGATTTTATTTATTTGACAGAGAGAAACACAGCCAGAGTGGGAACACAAGCAGGGGGAGGGAGAGAGGGAGAAGCAGGTCTCCCGCTGAGCAGGGAGCCCGATGTGGGACTCGATGTAGGACTCGATCCCGGGATCATGACCTGAGCCGAAGGCAGTCGCTTTAACCAACTGAGCCACCCAGGCGCCCCACAATTATGTAAACATTTTTAAAAGAAGGATGTTGGCTAAGTTAGCAGGCATATTTATTTCCAACATTGAAAAGTCTTAAAAATCTTACACTGTTTCTGGAATGATTTAAAAATTTCTTCCACTGAAAGTATAATTTCCTCTTGCTTCACACATGTATATGATCACAAATGATAACCTTCACAGTACTGAGGAATAATTAATTTTGCCAAGAGTACAAGATGTTTTTGGTATGCTGACCAAAGAAATTCAAGTGAAATGATTTTTCTCTTTCATTGGGCAAAGATATTGTTGAAGAATATAATCGATGAGATGGCAAAAGATATCAAAAATTAGCTGTGAAATGAACTGTAGTCAAAATGAATTTTCATTACAGGTGAATGAAACTTCCTTTGGATAATGAGGCTTTACCACCAGCATTTGAAAGATTCATGTGGAATGAAAAAGTCATAGAGAAGTGTTGTTTTTAAAAATACTGATTATAAATATGAAGGGCTTTTCAATATTTGAAACTTCTAAAATTATTTTACAGAAAAATTTATTCCCTTTTTTTCAGGATCATTGCTTCTGCTACATATGGGAATGTCAGCTATGGGCTGTTGTTGGCTCTGTAGGTTTATAGCTAACTTAAAAAGTGCACCAGGTGTTTGAGCAAACCATTTCATTATTCATGAGCTACATGTAGTCCCAAAGAATTTTTATGAAAAGCTCCACAAATCAATGACTGTTTTTAACAGTGTTAATAGTAAAATTAATAATAAATCTTCAAGAGATTGATTTCACACAGAATGTACTCCAATAAGAGATTGAATATCTTATCCTATGCACGAAAAATAAGATGATTCTCAAAGAATACTTGAAGACAGATTCTGTCTTTATTGTTTTATTTCAAAAATTCAGCTAACAGAATAATAAACATCAAGATTGAGATATTGTGAATGGATGTGACTTATTTTTCATATGTTCTTAAGTTTATCTTAAGGTGCAATGGAACTAGACCAATTTATTAAAATGAAGTAGATGATCATGGGATTCATCAACAAAATTACACTATTTAAAAATGGACTTGCTACTGAGAATTTTCAAAGTGTCTATCTTTGCAAACCTTTAGATATTAAAGATATTAATTGGGAATAGATTGCTCTCATTTTTATTAATAAATAAGATATGATGGTTAAATTTAAAGTTCTGCATGTATTTTTTAAGAACAGACTGAGTGATCAATCCATTTGAAAGGGTTGTGGAACAAGATAGCCAACATATGCAAAAAAAGAGGTAATTGAGCTAAAAACACAACATTTAGAGCCAAGCACAATTTAATTAGTCTAATTATGAAAGGATTTAGATCCAGTTAAGACTATCATATCCATGTCTTTGAAAATAAGTTAAATTACCAATGGCTTTTTCTTCTTTTTGACAACACATGAATTTGAGGAGGATTTCAGGTTAATAATGTAGTTTCAGCAAAAGCAGCAAAACTATTTGCTAAAATACAAGATATGGGATGTAAGCATTCTTTTTAAAGATGTAGAACCAAATACTTTGAAATTAACACAGCCACACTGCCGAAAGTTATTTTAAACTACTTATATTTAAGAATGTTTTTTAATGCAAGGTTAAGAAATCTACATCATGAAAAGTATATATTGAATTTATTTAGATTTTTTATAAGATTTTTTTCACTCTTACTCTGAAATTGTTCCAGAGATTTACCTCACAATTTTGGTACAGCCTCTTTTATTATGATTTATATATCCAGTCAGTCTTCAACTACTTTTTCCCTAAAGAAGGATACTGTCCTCAGGAATTTTTTTTTTTTTTAAGATTTTATTTATTTGACAGAGAGAAACACAGCCAGAGAGGGAACACAAGCAGAGGGACTGAGAGAGGGAGAAGCAGGCTTCCCACCGAGCAGGGAGCCCGATGTGGGACTTGATCTCCGGTCTCCAGGATCATGACCTGAGCCGAAGGCAGTCGCTTAACCAACTGAGCCACCCAGGCGCCCCTGTCCTCAGGAATTTTTGAGTAGCAGAGACTGACTGCATCCTAAGACATGTGGTTGCCTCCATGATAACAAGTATGTTTCCAGTGAGGTGTCATGGCATAACATAGGGATTGTTTTGAAAGTGCATTTATAAACAGCACAGCGTATTCATGAGAAGATCATACTTTTTAATTTTTTCCAACATTAAGAGATCATAATTTACCTTGGTATATTTCTGTGTGTCAATTAAGTTTTTTTCCATTTATCTGTTACCTTGTACAGATAAGATGGATCTGTCATTTAGAGTCCTTTGTCTTTGCTCTCTATCTTTGCTCTTCCATTTTTCCTGAATTTCTTGTAAATGACTTCTCATCTTGTACTCCATGATCTCAACTTATTCATTATAATTAAGTAGAGTGTGTAAGGAATATGGTATAGTTATGAATGCACACCAACATATTTATGCCATTGCTATATATTTATTTTATTACTTATTTAAAATTATAGTTAATGATAGATTGTACTGCTTGGAAGGGATTTGCAGAATATTTGTTTTTTAAAAAAGCAGTGTTAGGTCTGAAATGGCAGGCATGACCATAATTTAGCAACAATTCCTAGGGATTGGATTAATGTTTACTTTGCTAGTTCTGATCAATGTCTACCTTGTAGATCTATAATCCATTGTAGACTGTGTGTTTTAGGTGCAGTATTGACCACATTTCATGTACCACATGTTACTATCTGTCCTTCTAAGTGAAAAGATAAAAGAACTCCAGATGAGCATATTCTTACTGGTTTTTCCCATCCCCTCCCTCTTTCACTAATTTGGTTAGTGATAGCCTATACAGAAAAGTCTTTAAGCGTGTGGTTGAGGATAGAAACTGAATTCTTACCCATTACACATTTTCAGGACTCACTTTAAATTAAATTTCAGGCTATCATTAGCAATGTATAGCTATTCTCAGATTTCTTTAATAGTCTCTTGTTTTGATGACCTTTTCGTACTTCAGTCCTTTGCTTAATTTTATTCAGAGTTAGAAAATATGGTAATTTTGAACAACTTCTTGGTAATTCTGCAAATGAAAAGAAAGTTTAAAAAAAGGCAGATTTTTAAAAAAAGGAATCAATTTGATTCCAAAGCTGGTATTAACATATTTTAATGCAGAGGAAAGAGCAAGATGCATCTTAAGGTTATAAGGGGTCCATCAAATTGACCTACAAGAGCTCACAGAAGTTACATGTTTCCTAAGGCCAAGGAACCGTTCCGTGACCTTGAAGGGTATATTAGTATTTCTATTTAAGTCATTACATTTTCAAACATTGGAACTGCTCAGATTTGGTTCACTGCACAAACCAATCACTTAGAATGTTAAAGAGCATGACTTTGGTCTCCTGGAGACAGCTCTTCTGTAATTGAGCTCTCGTTTGCATGGCCTGTCTACCTTCCCTGTTAATTTTTTTTCTTGTTTTTTGTTTTTTTTTTTTTTCTTTTCCTTGTCAGCCTACATTATGAATGCAACTGATAGAACAAACACCTAACACTGGAAATTCTCTCCCCAGAACTCATTTGAAACACATGCTGAGGTTCTTAAACGGCAAGTTTTATAAAATGTCAGAGCATTTTAGAGTTGGAAATGATTGTTGGATGCATACTATAATCACATGGAGAGCTTAAGAAAATACTAATGCCTCAACTCCACCTTTAGAAATTCTGACTACATTTGTCTGGGGAAGACTGAGGGTATCTACATTTTTAAAAAACTTTTCAGTGAATTGTAATATCCAGCCAAGTTGGAGAACCACTGGACCAGTCTCATTCATCCAGGTAAAAAAAGAAATTCAGAAGACATATGAAACTAGATATATAACTAGACACTAGTAAAGCTGAGATTAAAAGTCAGATTTACTGACACTTAATACAGAATGTTTATACTGTTTTGAAACTACTGTTTGAGAGCTGTTCTCCCACAAAAACTTCAGACATAAATCTGGCATGTGTTTCGGTTGTGAAGCTAAATCCAGCTAGATGTCCCTCTCCAAGGGACCAGCTTCAGCTGATATAATACACTGAAAGACAGTTACTTATACTCTAATTCCCGTAATAAGGGGAGAGGACTGTGTTTTGTGCTGATTTGTAGAGTTCAAGTATGGTGATGCTCAGATAGTCTCCACCCTTGAAGAGAGTTTACCGAAAAATAGTATAATCTGCACTACAGTTCAATCCCTTTGAAGCCTGGGACATGGCAAAAATAATCTTGCTACGAATTTTCAGTAGAACAATTTTCAACTGTATTATTCACAATACATCATTACTGTTGATTGTTCAGATGAAAACAGCCTCACTAATGCAATGAATCATCTGCTTTTAGAGTGACAGAATTTACAACTGCAACAGAAAGGCATAAAAAAAGAAATGGTTTAAGGGTTGACATTTAGCCTTTGTTTACAGTATTCTTTTAATATTGATGTTGATCTTTCAGCATGCAGAGTTCAGATGGACAATCTCAACAATGGCAGTTGAAAATTATGCTTGTTTTTGAATTTTGTTTTCTTGTTTGTGTTCATATTGCAACAACGAGGGTTGACAGTATTTTGTGTGCTTTATATTTTCTTTAATGATGTCTTGGCCAAAGAAAGGGCATATTTATACTCTGAATGCGTATGTCTGACATATGATTATATATGGAATTATTACACCTGGTCATGTCCTTCAATTTTCTTTCAAGTAAAATATTTCACTTATGCCTGGTTTTCCCTGATCATGTGAAAAACAATGGATTTTAACTATCTTGAAATTAGCAAATGTTTATTTGCTAAAGCACAAGAGTATACTCAACTTGAATGTTTGGTGCGTTATTAGGGATTTCTAGAATCTGGCAAACTTGTGAATATTGCAACGAGCAAAGTGGAAAAAAAATAAATTGCTTCATCTCCAGGTTGTAAAACTCATGAAGAGATGAAAGGAGAAGGATATAAGGATGAAAAGGGTAGAAAATCCCAGAAAATTGAAAACAATGATTAAACAATAGCTAAATAACTGTGCAGACATTTCTAAAGTTTGGGACTTTTTTTAAAGTGTGACTAGTTAGTATAAAGGATTTATTACAAGTTCAGTTGAATACTATGAGTTTGAGTATCATACACATATGCTTATAGTATTGAAAATTAATGAGAAATTAAATATCATGAGACTTTAAACCAACTTCCTTTTTAAAAAAAATATTTTATTTATTTATTTGACAAGAGTGAGACACAGTGAGAGAGAGAACATAAGCAGGGCAAGTGGGAAAGGGAGAAGCAGGCTTCCCATTGAGCAGGGAGCCCACTGTGGGACTCAACTGCAGGACCTGGGATTATGACCTAAGCTGAAGGCAGATGCTTAATGACTGAGCCACCTATGAGATGCTAGAGGACAGAAAGGAAAGAGATGTTTTTATTTAAAGCCAGAGTTTGAATCTATAATGGAGGATGCCAGAAGAAGTATTCATAGATAAAAGAAGTAAAGCTCAGAATCTAAAAAAATCTATATAAATCAGCAATGGTCATTTATTATGGATTACTTGATTCAAAATAACACCATAAGAAAAAAAAAACTATGTACTTTTCAGTCAGAGTAAAGGGAAAAAAACTTAACTTTTTGGAAATGGGGCTGAGAGTATCTCATCATAGGGGGCTTAAAAGTTTATTTGATAGGAACTAAGGAGAAGTTTGAAGTTCACGTCATCTAAACAACCAACCAACAGACCAACCAACCGACACTTGATATTAATGCTATTTAAACAGAAATTCTTTCTTACACATTGAATAAATTATTTTGACATATTTTATATTTTATGATTGGAATAAATATAGAACAAAATATTTGAAAGCATGATTTTCTCTTCCAGGCTTTCTGTTACCAAAGTCCTTAGATTCTTCTTTTTTTTTTTAATTTGAAATATTTAGAAGAACAATCCAATATAAATACCTCTCTTCTAAACTGTAAGTTCCTCAATTGAGGAAGAATTGAGCTTTATCTCTTCCCGTGTTCTCTACTGTACCAAGTGCTTAGCATAAGGTAGGTTCTCAATACATATTTGTTTAATGAATGAGTAGAGTAATGAATACATAAATGATTAATATTGCTTCTCCCCCAAGATTGTGTGCACAGATTGTATTTGTATACTTTTATTATATTTTTCTTCTACATTTCTCCACTTCTTTGGCTGTCAAAACAGACTTATTTCTGCCCAACATGAAATAATTGCTATGTATCATTTCACAGCTGTTTTCTGTGAAGGTGGGTACACCAGGTACAACTTCAGGCTGGGAAGAAGGGAAAAGAGCAGAGGCATGATTACCCACACAATTAGAAGGGAGCTGATACCTTCCCTTTTTACCACCCCAACCTGGCCCCCAGTAGAGCTTTAGATACTCAAGTGCATTCTGTTCTTGAAAGCAGAACAACTGTGCTGAGTGGGGAGGATATGGAGTATGAAGGGAAAGCTTAGTGTCCAGGACAAGGGGAGACTAAATTAATACATGATTGCTCAAATCATCTTTGTCACACTGAGCAGACTCTACTCCTCTCATTCTGTGTGTGTGTGTGTGTGTGTGTGTGTGTGTGTGTTTGGGGTGGGGATTTAGGATTGTGTGTCTACTTTCAACCCTGCAGAGTCATACCAGGAACTGAGATTCTTTCTGCTCTCTTTCCCAGACCAATGCCCTGAGCTTCTCCCCATCCCTCCTGAAGGGGATGTCTTAAGTTGTGCACCTTTCCACTACCCCACAGTGCTTGCCAAGTGCCTTTTCCCTAGAGTGATGTGCAGAGATGCCAGGATGAGAGGAGAAAGCTCCTCTTCTCTCTGTTCCACCTGTGGAAGCAGTCTCAGGGTTGTGTGTTTTCTCCCAGGCCCACAAAGTTGAACTGGCTACTGACATCATTGCCAGCTACCGAGATTCCCAGGTACAAACACCACCTGTGGTGCTTCAGAGGGGTCAGGCACCAGGTGCAGGAACTACCAGGGCTGGCTTGTGGGGCCCATGGGTGGGCTGTTGTTGAGATCCTCATACCAGGTGCTCAGAGGCCCTACCCCTTTCCTTCGTTTCCCCCGGAAGACCCAGTCATGCAGATTCCCTCAGTGTTCTGGGTAACAGGAGACTGAAGTGGGCCTCTCAGGTAGCATCCTAAAATTCTGGGGAAGCCAGAGGCTCATTTTTCTCTCACTTTTCTCTGTGGGAGAAGTCATGGACTAAGAGTGGTCTCTCAGCTCTGAGTAGTGCTGGTTTAGGGGTAGGTAGGGGTAATGCCAATAAGTTGAAGTCTTCTTTCTCTTCAGTGTGGCTGTTCTTGGATTTTGTGTTGTACTGGAATGCTGAAACTCTTCAACTGGACTCTGGTGCTCTGATGAAGGTATTTTCTCGCATGGATGATGATTCAGTGGGGGAGAATGGGCTTCTTAGTCCATCACCTTGTTGATTTCACTCTCTCAAGTTAATTTCTCACAACCTCAAATTCCGTGTGTTTTACAAACCAGAGGAACAGAAGCTATTAGTCGCTCTGAAAAAACCCAGTAATGGGACAAAGTCTGTCCTTGGCTCGTTATGTTTCTAAATGCCTCGTTTTTTTGCCCTACCTCCACTCATGCCAGAAATATCCTGTGTTTCTTTCAAAACTTGTCTTTGTATCTAACACTTGCTAATATTAGTAACAATTACCGTAATCTTGGAAATGACATATCCCTGTGGTACTTAATAATTTAAAAAGCATTTTCACAGAGATTCTCACATTTATGTTACCATGGCACTTTGAGATGGGCGAGACAGGTATCATTTGCTATGTGTACTTGGATAAAAGCTTTGTGAGGGTAGGGTCATTTATTCTACTGTTCACAAACTCTCTAATGCCCTGGACAATGCATAGCCTGTAACACATCTCAATGAATCTTTGTCAAATAAATGAAGAAACTGGTGGATTAGAAAGTTTAGTGATTGTTCTAGGAATAACAGCTAATAAGTCAAAAGATGGAGCTGCATCTTAATCTATTGAAGGCCCCCGGGAGCATTAGCTGCAGTAAAAATATTCTAATTACTCACTACACACTATATAATGCATATTAAATTTTCTTTATATGGTAGTTGAATTAGTGTGTCTTTCTCTCCTGAATCAGGGTTTGTTTGCATTCAGTGGGCTTATACTTTTATTTATTTATTTACTTTTAAATTAAACTCCATGCCCAACATAGGACTTGAACTCATGACCCAAGATCAACAGTCTCACTCTCTACTGACTGAGCCAGCCAGGCATCCCATACTTTTTTTTTTTTCTTTAAGTATTAAATAGCAAGTTAACAAGTGATTTTGAGATCAAGACCAAAGGCTTTCTGTGAGAAGTGATGAGATCTATCTTTTATTCTTATTTTTTACCTGAGGAGCAAAAAAGGGAAAAGCTGGAAAACAATTAAGATATTTCTGGATGTTACTTAAATGATATTAGACAACAACTCCTTGTGATTAAATTCCCACATAATTTATAATTTATAAATTCTTTGAAATAAGGGATGCTAGTTTTAAGTAAATGCTATTAGAATTTCAAAGGGAAAATGGCATAATGAACATATTCAAATAGGGGCCACAAAAATATGTCAAAAACTTTTCCTCTACTTCCGGTTGTTTACCGTAAGACAGTGCTATTACACAAAGCACACAGACATAGAAAATCATTTCCCAAGGAGAACGCCCCTGGGACTGTGAATGAATGCCTTCCTGCTTCAGATTTCTGCCTGCTTGATTGGATTGTCCTGTGTGGAGTGCTCCGTGATGACTGGCTTGCTCTATGCATTTGATCCCCTACCCGTCGGTCCATACAATCAATTCAAGCAAACAAACAAACAAACAAACTCTTTTAACGATGACCAGGAGCTTTGTGTACTCTCCTATTTGACCCTAGCTATTTCTGCTAGAACTTTGTTTAGCCAGAAAAAAACTAATGCTGTATTAAACCGTGAGACTCTGTAACTGTATTATTATCCAGCATTTATGTAGCATTTTATGGCCTGCCAGGTATTTTACAGACGCTGTACAGTTTTTTCCCTATTCAATCCCTTTGGGTGGTAACCACAGTGTCGTCATTACCATTTTTATAAACTTCAGAAAGGAGGCTATGAGAGGGTAAGTGACTAGCAGAAGGTCAGATGATAAGTTAATAGTCAAAAAGGTATTAGAGATCATGATCTCTGAATTGCCAGTTTATTTCCCAGCTCACATGGCTGTACTGATTCTCTGCTAGCCTGCTGCTGATGTGTCTGTGATAGCTTTCAGCTCAAAAAAGGATGAGTTTGTTAAGTGATGGAATACAACATATGCAAGAAAGCAGCTGTAATAGTATAATTTATTGTGAACAATTGTCATTGAACTTTCAAAGTAAATATACAGTTAGTGTAGGAAAAAAATTATTAAATCCACAAATATTGAAACTACTTCTGCACTATTAAATTTAACTGGTCAAGATGAATTTATTTGGAGTGGTTTTAGTTTGAAAGGTCTAAGAGGTTTGTGTGGTGAAAGCTGTTAGATTGGTCAGAATCATAATATTCATTTTGGGGGAAAAAAGATGAAAGAAGAATATGATTCCATGATTCCAAATTATAGAAACAAGAAAATGAAAAAAAAATTGATAAAGCCAATAAAAACAGATAAAGCCAATAAAAGAATTGGTGAAAGCTTAAAAAAGTGAATTTAGTATTTGTCCAATAGTGGTGTTAAGCTAGAAACTATTAAGTTCTCCAGAATTAAGTAGATAAGGAGATTTTTGAAGCCCTACTTTTTAGTTGATGTCTTAAAACATAATCTGGTTAAAATCATAGTCTTTTAAATACTATCATGGTTCAGATGCTTTTTAAAGGCATTCACTCACAAAAAGTGCTCGCTTTTATTATCAGTTTGCTATTAAGTTGGAAGGTTTCTTTGAATTCTTTGAATTTCTATGAAATTCTCTCTCAGGAAAATGTTAATAGGAACCAGGATGTAAATAAGAAAAGGAAGCCACTCCTGGTATTTTTCTGTGGTTCTCCTTGATAGGAAAATCTTATGTACATATTCATTGTGTGAGTCTCACTTGTTCCTGGGCTCAACATTCAACTAATTAATGTCTTTCAAGCATTATGACATTTGATCGGATTTCCAACCCTCTATTTGAATGAATAACACCTTGAGAAGAATTAATTTTTGTATTTTATTTAGCCTAGACTGTGTCTACATTTAATCTCTATTCATTTTAAATATGTTTTTTACTACTCTTTTGGAACAAGGCAAAGCTTCTCTGATGTGGTAAATCATTTTTTTTTTTTTTTTGCCACTTACTTTACATGTGTATATGTGTTTCTGTGTATGTTTGTATCTGTATGTGTGTACATGTGTATGTGTGGTAATTAATCAACATATACAGAAATTGATTGCAAAAACTCTTTTACTCAAGTGACTCTGAAATCTGTAAAAAAAATATTAACTTTGTTTACATTCAGGTCATGCTAATATATTAATGGAGTCATAACATGTTGCTCTGGCTGGCATCCTTGCTGGATACTTTCATTTTCTTTATAGGGCCATGTTTTCCAAATTTCTAAAAATAAGGGAGAGGTAATAAGAGCTAAAATTCACCAAACATTTTCTATATGACTTTATATGCACTGTCACATTTAATCCTTTCAAAAACTCTATTCATTACTTTTGCCAATTTGCAGATAAGGAAACCAAATTCCAGAGAAAACAGAGTACCTCGTCCAAGGTGAAATAGATAGGAAGTGATCCAGGAGTCAATTAAACCTCTGACTGAGCTGCTAACCTGAGATCTTAATCGATATGCTGTATTAAATAAAATGACTTTCTCAAGGGGAAAAAAGCAAACACATTTTTAAAAACATATATCCCTAAGTGTTTGGTGAAAAAAAATTACCCACAGAATATACCTTAATAGATTCTTCTGTCTCCTCTATGACTTTCCCTTATACAACCTTGGGGCTAGCCTCAGCAACATGAAGTCATCATCTTTGTTTTGGGCCATGGCAATGATCTTCTAAGACCACTTCCTGATATCACTGCTGCACTTCTACCATCTTGTTTCCACCTAGCAGCTTAGATGACAACATTCCTCTCAGAACTTTCCAGGGGTTTTGCACCTTTCACAGAATGAGAGGCAGGGTGTCTAAAGGCCTTACATCAGCTGTTTCCCATGGCCCTGTCCTCATCTGCCCCTATTCTTCCCCTAGTGGCACTTGTACCAGCCACGATGCCACCTAACTTCTTCTTGAACACATCTATTTTATGCCCTGCTCAGGAATGGGACCTTGTTATTCTCTGTGCCTAAAATGAACTTTCCCTAAAGACCTGGATTCCTAATCTCTTGCTTTCTTCATGCTCTTGCTTAAATGTCATTTTATAGAAAGGTCTTTGCTGACACTCTACATTCAGTAGGCACCCAACCACTCCTGTTTATTTTTCTCCAGAGTTCTTATCACCACTTCAAATACTATCTATTTATTTTTTAATAAGTTAATATCTATCTCCTTCCCCTAGGGTAGGGTCCTTCTGGAGCATATATAAGCCTCCCTCCATGAGGAAATTTGTTTTATTCAGAGCAGCAGTCCAGTACCTTAAACTATGACTGGGACAAAATGGATATTCAATAAACATCTGTTGATGGAATGAATTTGAACTGCAAGAATTATTTTATTTTATTTTATTTATTTTTTAAAGATTTCATTTATTTATTTGACAGAGAGAAACACAGCTAGAGAAGGAACACAAGCAGGGGGAGTGAGAGAGGGAGAAGCAGGCTTCCCACTGAGCAGAGAGCCCAATGCCGGCTTGATCCCAGGACTTTGGGATCATGACCTTAGCTGAAGGCAGACGCTTAATGACTCAGCCACCCAGGCGCCCCTGCAAGAGTTATTTTAAAGAGTTATTTTCTATGTTCCCTGGGATATTTTGACCTTAGATATTATAGTATTAGGTACAATTGTAATTTGATTCAGTGTTTAGTTGTACTTTCAAACTTAGTTGAAGACAATGGAGATAAATGATTTTTTAAGTTTACATTTTATATTACACTTATAGAAAATTAGGACAAATGCTCTTCAGATCATCAGGAGAAATGCTGGTCAACTTTTATAGGCAAATATGTTGTACAAAGGCTATGCGGTACAGATTTCTGAAAAAGGAGAAGCTCTCAGCCAAGGTATCAAAATCTTATTAATGAAGGCAAATGAGGCATCGGGTGCAGTTAGGAGTGGAAGTTTGACCTGTGTAACCTATTTAGCTCCTTTGTGCTCAGTATTCTGGGATTAATAAAATGCATTACAAGTGTGAAAGGGATAATTTTTTGTCAGAAATTAATTTTGCTTTTTTTAAATTTTACTTTTAAGATCATATTTTATTTCAGCTTCTTAGTATTAAGCAGGAGACTAGTACTTTAGCCCTGAACACAGCAATATGCTAGAGCCTCAGGCTTTGTGGAAAGAGATTTGCCGTAATTCTTTAGCAAAGCCTTCCACTCAAGCACTCTCCTATGCATGTCATCAACCAAACCTGGAGAAGACCTCCATTAGAGTGTTCTACCAAAGTATAGAGAAAATGGCTTTTCTGTTTGATTTTGTGTTTATTATTATTATTATTATTATTATTATTATTATTATCTTTAGATTTTATTTATTTAATTGAGAGAGAGAAAGAGTGAGTGGGTGGAAGGAGGAGAGAGAATCTGAAGCAGACTCCCTGTTGGGCACAGAGCCTGACTCAGGGTTCAACCCCATGACTGGGAGATCATGACCTGAGCTCATACCAAGAGTCAGATGCTCAGCTGTCTGAGGCACTCAGACATGCGGCTTTTCTGCTTTCAATAGCAAAGCTGTAAGATTTGTTGTTCTAGGGTATAAAAAGTATATGATATCGGAAAGGTAAACTAGAAGCTCTCAGTCCTGAAGGAGTATGGAAAGGAGGAAAAGCAGAAGGAGAGAGAGACCATAAGAGGATAAGAGAAATCAATGTAGTCTTAGTCTCCTTTCATTGGGCCCAGAGAGGATGTACATTAGAAAAATTGGGGGGGGGGGGTACATCTATCATGAAAAGATCTCTCTCTGTCTTCCCCTTGGCAATCTAGAAGGAACCTGTAACATCATAGACAACCCAATCTAGTTAAAAGAGTAGTATATTATAATCAGGCTGGGAAAGGATCTTGTTGGCCTTCCCAGCTTCTCTGTCCATGAGTGGGTCACGTGGGTGTGGGTGTAAATGGAAGCCAATGAGCCTGTAATCAGAATAGCTGAAGGGCGTTTAAGTTAGTTCAAGAGTGTTGCCCTATCCCAAATAAAGGACCATACATGCTCTAGCCAGAGATAGAAGCCTCAATAGTCAACAGTGAACAGGAAACATTGCCCCAGAATCCAGTTGACAATAACTAATGTAGACCCAGTGTCAAGTACACGGTCAAAGCATTCTTCCACCCTCTCAAAGTGCAAAGTCAAGCCACCTACACACTCCTTCTCAGGTACCTCATATGAGAGAAAAGACAGGAAAAGAGGGGCTCTCTGAAAGACTGGAGAACTTTATCTCAGCTGGAGACCAGGCCCTGCAGCAGCTGTTCATATGATCAGATGAAATTAAATTTAAATTGGGCATTTACTTAGTTTTTCATGCTAACCAGGTGGTGAGAGTTCACACAATTAATTATCAGAAATAAATTGCATTTTCTCTTTACATCTCACTTTTTATGATTTTTCTTCCTCATTACAGTGGATTGTTGAGAGAATTTTAATAATGTTTGCAGCATTTAGAATAGTGTTTAGGGGCACCTGGGTGTCTCAGTGCTTAAGCCTCTGCCTTCAGCTCAGGTCATGATCCCACAGTCCTGGGATCGAGCCCCACATTGGGCTCCCTGTTGGGCGGGAAGCCTGCTTCTCCCTCTCTCACTCCCCCTGCTTGTGTTCCCTCTCTGGCTGTGTTTCTCTCTGTCAAATAAATAAAATCCTAAAAAAAAAAAACCACAAAAAACCAAAGAGTGTTTAATATTTAATAACAAAATGGTAGCAACTACTATTTTTAAAAACAGAACAACATTTTTATAGGGGGTGTTAATGTCTAAAGGATTAAAGCTGTCTGTTCTGATTGGACAATGACTGGCTTTGGGGGAACATAAACTTCCTTCATTCATGCCCCACTAATTTCTCCTTCACTTGGTTTTGCCTCTTAAACAATAAACACACTCTAATGAAAAAGAAAGTGGGGAGACTTTAACCTTTAAATATAACCTGAAGATATAATATTTTGTTATCCTCTGGATACTTGCTTACCTTCTCTAATCTTGTATTAATAATGTATTTATTGTGGATAAATGTACTTAATATAGATAGGTTTAAAAAAATAAAACTTTTTTATACCAATGCTTCCAAATGTATAGTTAAGGTAATGCTATGCAATTATTATGCTCCTAAAATTAATGACTTATTGCATTGGTGGAGTGATTCCCTAAAAATATGTAAAACGTGTATATGGTACTGACGAGAAAATACATATACTCATGATGACAAAGGGAAATTTTTGAGCGCTTATTCCAAATGTTTCACATATGTCATCTCATTAATCTCTATGACAATTCCATTGGGCAAATGTAACTATGTTCCCCATTTATGGATGGAGAAACTGAGGCAGAGAAATATTACCTACTTCTTAACAGTTAATAATCAGCACTGGGTTTTGAGCTCAGGCAGTGTAATTTTGCAATTATTGTTCTTAATCACCATGCTGTAGAGATCTGTTGCTTTATTGAAGATAATCTTGTTTGCATCTTACATTTTGTAGTAGAGTAGTTGACTTTGGTACATTTTCACCAAAAAAACCACCTGGTTTCAACGAGAGAAAGAAATATTTTGAAATGCCCAACAGATTAGATTTCAAAAGATAATTATTTTATTTCATCGTCTTTATAGATATCACACAAAAACGCTTTTGGTATGCACATCTGAAATACGATTTTGAAAAAATTTTAAGAGAGTTTTACCAGCAGATTCTTTGCTTTAAAATCATTCACTCATCAGGAGCTACTGTAGATATTGTTCCATTAATGTAAGTGGACCAGATTCCTTATCAAAGGAGTTTGAAGGTGGGGTGCCTGGGTGGCTCAGCTGGTTGGGTGACTGCCTTCGGCTCAGGTCATGATCCCAGAGACCCGGGATCGAGTCCCACATCGGGCTCCCTGCTCGGTGGGAGGCCTGCTTCTTCCTCTCTCACTCCCCCTGCTTGTGTTCCCTCTCTGGCCATGTCAAATAAATAAAATCTTAAAAAAAAAAAAAAAAGAGTTTGAAGGTGCTTTTTTCCCTATGGTGTCAACAGCTATAATTCCATTTCTTTATTAAAGGTAATTTGACACAATGAGCCAAATTCAAAGCTATTAGAGCATTAGAGCATAACTGATACATGTCCCAAATGAGAGCACCCTTCAGCATGTTTGAGTGAGTTTGTAAAAAAGAAGTTCATTGCTTCATGGGAAGAAGGGTTAATAAAGTCCTTCTGCAGGAAGAGTGTCACATTCATGCATAAAAATACAGTTTTTTTCCCTTAAAGAATTCTGAAGGAGTGCCTGGGTGGCTCAGTTGGTTGAGCGACTGCCTTTGGCTCAGGTCATGATCCCAGAGACCTGGGATCAAGTTCCACATCGGGCTCCCTGCTCGGTGGGAAGCCTGCTTCTCCCTCTCTCACTCCCCCTGCTTGTGTTCCCTCTCTGGTTGTGTTTCTCTCTGTCAAATAAATAAAATCTTTAAAAAAAAAAAAGAATTCTGAAAGTAAATAAAGTGAAGTATTAAAATAAGTTGCTGGTTTTGTTTTTATAATGCTTCTAGCTTTCCTTCTTTCATTAGAATATTTGGACATACAAAAAATGAAAATGACCACAAAGTGGAGATTTATCAAAATCTTACTGTATTTTAGGTACTCTTCAAGGCCCCCACTATTTATTAAATTATTTAATCATCAAAAAGCTCTATAAATTCCCCATGCTATAGACAATGATATGGAGGCAGAGACATTAAGTAATTTATGGACATGATCTAAGACTGTATTATCTGGCGCTAGCATTGTGCCACTTAACTGATATGCTATTTTGCTTTAACAGTAGTCAAAGATATTGTGATATTTTCCAATTGTCATAACTTTCCCTCTTAGTGGATATTATTTTGTTAAGAATAAGGCCCATTTTTCCATGATTTTTATAGAAAAATATAAAACACATCTGTCTCAGATATTTTTGTCTATTACTTCTCAAGAGTATCCCGTGTTTGAAATCATAACTTTCCCCTACAGAGATGTAATTCGTTTTAATTAGGTCACCTAAATGTCAATTATTTATGTTGACTACAGCAATTCCTAATTTTGGGATTTTACACGCCTTCACTCTTGCCTGGCACTCTGGGAATCTTCTCTGCTTTGCATAATCTTAATTATATTACTTTGTTGAAGAGATGCAAGAAAAATGACATTCTTCTAGAATGACTTCTCAATTAAATCAAAGAGATCTGATAAGATTAAAGAAAATGCTGGCAAAGCACTGAGTGGTAAGAAAGAGAGACTCTCCACGTTAAATGAGTTACCAGGAATAAAGTGCAGAATTATATCAGGGCACTGTTCACTTAGCATAATTAGTAGTTTTTGTTATAACGTGCTAAGTGATTTATTAGCTGTCAATGATAAGTTGATGTGTTTTAATAATTATTCCAAAATACCATGTCTTAATTTATGCAGCAACTGTATCTCCCAAACGTTTTAACCCTACTTATCCCTTAACAGATTTGAGGAAAGGAAACAAGAACAAGCATTAACATTCCAATTTTAAAGATAGAGACAGAGTAACATAGAAGCTAAGTAACCTGAGGAAAATCTCACAGCTACAATAGCCAGTCTGCAGTTTTTAAGCTTCTAAATTCCCAGCCACTGTTCTATGCCTAGCATCATGGTCTCTGCATAGAAATGCTTTCGTGTCGAGGAGAAAAGAGAGAGGAAAACTGAAAATTGTATTATCTGTCTTATACCAACACTGGAAAATATAGCATCTTCTACAAAAATAGCACTGGCATTAGATAAAAAGGAGCATCAGATGGTTTAATTTCAAACACCAAGTTATTTTCTTTTCCCAAGATATGTGGGAATAAGTCCTTTAACACAATTTTTCTTTAAGGAATTTTGACATACAAAGGCAACATTATAAATCACAAAAACGTGTAAGCTCCTGCTTGTGAAGATTTTGACTGCCACCATATTAGAATAATGTGAACCATAAAAAAGACCGCTCTGGTTTCTCCAGGTCAAGCACATTTGTTAGGATCACAGAGGCCATGGAATACCGAACATTCGATCAGATTTATGGGCTAACGTCTGTGATGCTGCATGGTGTGTTAAAGAATTATGTAAGTGCTACATCAGCTCCTAGGAAGTCATCTGTGAATACTTCCTAATTTTTTAATGCCTGCATGTGTTTTCTATGAATCACAATGAAGTAAAGCTCAGCTATAACTCTAGCTCTTTTGTATTTGGGGTGAGTACTTCAGTCTCTCATTTGGATGCTGTGGGCTAAAAAGTCCACGTGCACTAACTTCTTTACATGCTTCGGCAACATACGGAAGATAGGAGTACTGTGAATGAGAATTAGACCTGATTTTTCATAAGTATTAGGGACATTTGATTAAATGTAACATGATTACAGAATCAGAGATTAGCCTGACTTTAATTTCTGCTATATGTATATGGTAGTGATTGTTATTAGATGAAAGAATGTGTCCCAAATGAAAAGCTATTAAGAAATTGACAAAATTTTAAACTGTGTCTTTTAAAACTAAGTTCAAAGTCAGTTTGAGAAATTAGGGGAACTAACAGCTAATTCCTTAATTTCCTTGCCTTCTAAGAAAAGATAAAATGTATTTATTTATCATTCTCTTAGGTTATCTATTCTGGATGGAGGTTGAATAAAGTCTGGGCTAGTAGAGTATCATGATTTCTTTCTCAGGATATTGAATATTTTCATCTAGGCTTGTTACAGGGAAAATACTGCTTTCTGGATTTCTTGAGTAAAATTCTATTCTTTATTATTTTCACAAATTTGGTAAGTACTTAAAGGATATTGCCTCATCAATGTCTGGATTCCAATCATTCAAGGAGAGCACTATTTTAAGTTCATAGAAAATTTGGCCTGACAATAAGAGCCTTCCACTAATATTTCCTGGGGCTGTGAGATCTTTTAATTTTATCTAAATATCCTTAACAGTGCTGTAGGAAACAATGAGAAGAGGTTATTGAATATGCTGTCGGTGCAGTCTTATTTCATTTCTTTCTGTATAGCTATATTTAAGATGACAACATCAAACTAGGAAGTTGGAAATAATGTATGTTTGGACAAGTACACAACATTGTGACTTAAAAAGATTTTATGCATCATCACAAATTAAGCATATGGAAATTATTGTATATGGGTGGAGTAGCTTTAGTGCATACATAATGAAATTTAAAAATGGACATCTTTGTAGTTTTGGTGCCACCTGTAAGTTTATGGTCAAGCTTATTGAATCTGGTAGTTCAAGGAAACTATTTCCAGCCTAAGATTTCCATAAAAAATCCAGTACAGCAAACTGTTCGTGAGTTCTCTTCCTTGGGTGGTCCACTGTGTGGAGAACACAGATGTAAAGAACACATGAACAGATTAAAAAGAGCAGTGCTTCCTTGTAGAGGGAGATGGAATATGGCACCATACCAATACCAAGAGCCAGGCCGAAAGGAGTATATATACCTTAATGAAATACATATTCTGTTTTTCCAAAGACTGTAGGTTCTTAGGGTTGGAAGATACATTAAATATCTTCTAGTTCTGTTATTTAGAGAATGGTCTTCAGACCAGGCTTTATAGATAGTTCTGGTAGGACGCAAGGACCTATCCCAGTAAAGTCCACTATGATGAACAGGTAGGTGCATATGCTTGATTTAAAGCAACAACTATTCCTTATATTTCATTAGAGTGAAGATAATTTAGAAATTAAAAAAAAAGTTTTATTTTGTATTTACTAAAAAAAAGAAAATGGCATCTGGAGCCATAACTGTACATAAATAAAAAGACTTTTTAAATATATATATCCTTCCAAAGGATTATCCTTTCTCCCACTGTGACCTCATAGTATTTTTAGATAAGAAATAATTTAATAAAGTTATTAAATATACAATATTGTACATTTCTCTCAAGTAAAAGTCTGATGATTAAAAAAAATGATCTTTTTTTGTGTGTTACTTTTTTACCTCTCTCAGTTAACTCCTTTTGAAAACCCCATGGCTTTGCTGAAATGATTTACTTTGGTTTATGCTTTACTAATTTCTCAAATATACAGTTTGGGAGAAAACAGTATACACTACTATGCAGAGGCTGTACAAAACGTTGGTTTTTGCAGGTTTCCAAAACAATGGAAAATTTTAAAGCAATGGAAACACACAGCATGAAATCTGTGTTTAAATTGTAAACAGTAAGAATAGTCATAAACTTTCATTCAGATTAACACAGTACCATGGACTATGAAACCCCTGGTATTCTTCCACATATTTCTTCTGTCATAAAAGGGCAGTAGCCAAATTTACTAAATTTGATAGACATGACATTAAGATTACATATGGCCCTGTAGGATTTGGGGTTAGAAAATCACATTGTATTCTAACTCTTAAAATAATTATTTTTAGAGTATTTTCCCTTAGAAATAAATCAATACATTAGCGCTTAGCTTATGTTTATAGAATCGTGTCTAACTCATTGTAAAAAAAATTGCAAGTCAAAATTATGCAACATAAAAAAACACACAAGGAAATTCCTCAAATGCACACCATCCTATACTTTTGTGCATATCTTTCATTATTTATTTTTTTATGGAATGGGACTAATGGAATACATGATATCCTATGCTCTTTCTTAACAACAATGTATTATGAAAAATTGTGTCACTGAATATTGCTTAACATCATTATTTTATTATCTAGTCATTCACTTTAAGCATATTTTTCATGAACAAAATTTATGTGACCAGTGTTCCATTGGTGGACACTTAAGCTGTTTTCAGGATTTGTTTTTGTTTTGATAATAAGGCTGCAGCTAGCTGCAATTTGCATTGTTTTCTTAATGTGTATATCTAGACACATTATCAAATAATTTTTCAATGTGAATTTCTGAGAAGTGGGATCATGAAAGGAGATGTAAAAAAAATGAATGAGATGAACATTTGTAAGACTTTTGATGCAACTGCTAAACTGTATTTGAGGCAAATTAAATATATACCCACAAGCAGTTTATGTTTCTGAAATAATGATCTACTAGGCAAGGATAAACATTCCATTAATAAATATTAAAAAATTCTGAATATATACAACATGCATAATCCATGGGTTTTCTAGGAGGAAAGAAAGAGATATCTCTAAATGTTAAAATCAAAGTGGGAGTTGAGAGCCAGGGCTATAATGAATGAGATGGTAATGAGGAGCTCTAGAAGGCATTCGACCAGTGGCTCTTTGTTCTGATTTGCTTTTATGTATGTTATTAAAGTGTAGGATACTTAGTGTAAAGTGCATAAATGTATTTGCAGACATTGGTAAATTTTTGCAAAGTTAACATATTTAGACCATCCAGATCAAGATACAAAATATTACCAGCACTCCAGATAACATTCCTCATGCTCTCTTCTACTTTTTATTTCTTTTCAAATGACAAGTACATCAAAAACCATACTTTCTTTTATTACTACTTATGTACAGTTGCCTGATTTTTAACTTTATATCAATGAAATTTTTGCCTCCATTTTCTTGTGAAATTTATACATGTTATGAATATCCAAGTTGTGATTTTTCCCACTCATTTTGTGGCATTTTTTTGGGTGAATAAACCATAATTAAGTTACTGTTAAATTATTGTATCTCCATAAATAAGATATAAGTATTCTGATTCTTTCATATCTTTTTCAAAATTAGGAGTTTTTGATTTTTTTTTTAAGATTTTATTTATTTGACAGAGAGAAACACAGCCAGAGAGGGAACACAAGCAGGGGGAGTGAGAGAGGGAGAAGCAGGCCTCCTACCGAGCAGGGAGCCCGATGTTGGACTCGATCCCGGGTCTCCGGGATCATGACCTGAGCCGAAGGCAGTCACTTAACCAACTGAGCCACCCAGGCACCCCAAAAAATTAAGAGGTTTTTTTTATTTTACTTATTTAAATAAGATATAGTCATACATCATAATGTTTTAATTTGTCTTTTTCCAAATATATAATTAGGTTGAGTGCATTTCTCATGATTATGAGGCATCCAGATGATTTCTTTAATGAAGTGTTTATTTAAACATTTTTGCCTACTTTTTTTTTTTTAAAGATTTTATTTATTTGACAGGGAGAAACACAGCTAGAGAGGGATCACAAGCAGCTGGAGTGAGAGAGGAAGAAGCAGGCTTCCTGGATGCAGGGCTGGATCCCGGGACTCCGGGATCATGACCTGAGCTGAAAGCAGAGGCTTAACCACTGAGCCACCCATGTGCCCCATTTTTGTCTACTTTAAATGAGTGGGATTTTTTCTTATATATTTAATATATTTTTACTGTAAGTCCTTTGTGATATACATATATCTTTTGAAGTCTTTTCCCACTTTTTAGTTAGCATTTACTCTTTAATTTTGATGAAGTTAAGTTATGAAATTTTCCTTTATGGCCATAATTTGTGTCTTGTTTAATAAATCTTTGCCCACTCCAAGGTTTCTTCTGATTTTATTATTTTACCTTTTATACTTATGTTTGAAAATTCATCAGTGACTAATTTTTATGAATTCTGTGAGGTAGGGCTCACAATTTCTTTTCTATATAGATAAACAGACTTCCAGTTTTAGTCATGATGAAATATAAAATATGGGACTTAATTTGCTGTAATAAACTCTAAAACTATACAAGAATACAAGAGGTATCCGTTTTCCAGCATTATACAATAGATGGCTAGAATTCTGATTCTTAAAACTAAGAAACATATAAGTTTAATTATGTAATTATCCTGAATTTTTTGTGGAGGATACTTTCACATTGTGAGACAGAGAAGTTAAGCCCAAAGAGACAGCAGTGATCATGATTAGAAGACTGAAATTTAAGAGACAATGTACCAGAGTGAAGGCAAGTGTGCAGAGAAGAAACATCTCTTTGAACCTTTGCCTAAACACTGGGCCACATATATACAGAACGAGATTCTATATGGTTTTGTAAAGAACAACTATTAGAGAGGTAGTGGAATACTGTGATAAGTTGGAGTTGCAGCTATGTAGAGTGGGATGCATCAAACACTCAAAGCCTCACAAAGATACTTTAGAAAGTCCACGTTTTAGAAACAGAGCTATTATAGCCTCAGAATAAGGGCTACTTTAAAGCAGTGGTTCTCAACTAGGGGAAATTTTGTCTCTGGGGTCCATGTGATAGAGACATTTTGGTTGTCACAATTAGGGGGCAAGTACTATTGGCATGAATTGGGTAGAGTTCATGAAGACTGCTAAACATCTTACCATGTACATGACAATTTCTCACACAAAGAATTATGTGGCCCAATGAGTCAATAGTGACAAGTTCAGAAACTGATGTAGATCCAATATAACAAAGCCTAAAGTGAAACTTCTGAAAGACCAAGACATCAATCATTTGCTCATCAAAACATATCACACTTTAAAGGAAGGCAACTTAATACAGATTCTTAGCAATGTAGTATTCACAATGTCCAAAATACAGTATTTACTAGACATATGAAAAAGCAAGGACTTTTGACCCATTAACAGAAGAAAAATAAAACAGTTGATAAAAGTAGACCCTGAGATAAAACAGCAAAAACTGATATAGATTTAGAAAGTCAATATAAAATATAGCCATTTATTTAATATCTATGTGGATATTCCACTGTTCCCAAACTACTTATTAAAAAGATTATCCTTTCCCCCAGGCAACCGTGTATATGTGGATTTATTTCTGAGTTTACAACTTGTCTATTTGTCTACTCTATGTGCATTCCATGTTATTTTAATCTGTACAGCAGTATAATTCTTAATATCTGGAAATATTTTTAAATGAAATCTATTAACAGATTTAAAAATTAAATCCTTTAAAGTTTCATCTTTCAAACATTTATTTAGTTCTTCCTCAATTTATATCATTGTTATTTTCCCTCTTCTGTATAGAGGTCTTATATATATTACATTAAGATTTGTTTCTAGGTATTTTTGTGTATATTAGTTGGAAATAGTAACTTCTAAAATTTTTGCTTTTCTAGTTGTCTGTAGCTAATATATAGAGATGAAATAGAAATTTGTATGTTGCTTTTATGCAGTGTTTGTTAAAATCATTAAAAATTCTTGTAGTATATATGTAAATATTTTAGCACTGTATATTCTAAATATATAAGCAATTTGAGAATTGTGGTTTTGTTTATACTTTTGCAATTTACAAATCTTTTATTTACTTTTCATCACTAAATGGACTGGCCAGAACCTCCAGTGTAGAACTCAGTAGAAGTGAGAGTACTCACTCTGGTCCTAAACAGTAATAGCATAGGGAAACCATTTAATATTTCACTCCCAAGTGTGGTCTTTGCTATATACATGGGTTTTTTTAGTGGCTGACATATTAGATTGAGATTGAAAAACATTCTATCTTTAATTTATTTTAATAATTTTATAATGAATATGGTTTTGGTTTTTGTGGCTTTTTTTTTTTGGTTTTGCTTTTCCTGTACCTTTTGAGTAATGATATGATTTTTCACCTTTATTTGGTTACCATGGTGAATTACATTTATTAACTTATAAATTTGAATTCCTGAATAAAACAATCTTCCTAGTGGCACATTATAAGTTTTATACATAGCTAGCCTCAATTTATTATTATTTTGTTTAGGATTTTGCCGTTAGGTTTGTGAAACTTTTACTGCACATTCCTATTATGTCTTTATCAGGTTTTGATGCAGAGATCACATTTTATCTTTCTATTTTCTGGTACTATTTTTCTAAAATTGGTATTGGTATTCTTTAAATGTTTGAACAAGTTTACGTGTAAAGCCATATAGCTACGAGGCTTACTTTGTGAAAAAGCTTTCAACGAAAAAGTTCAGTTTCTTCATATACACAGGATTATTCATATTTCTGTTCCTTGTGTTCCTGTTTTCTTAGTTTTTTTTTTCCCAAGGAACATGCCCATTTCATCTAAATTTTCAAATATATTGACATAAAGTTGTTCATAATATTCTCCTGCAAATTGAGCAATATACTCTTTTTAACTTATGCTATTATTACCTTGTACCATCTCTATTTTTCTTTACTCAGTTTTGCCAGTGTCTTAATTGGGGTACCCTAGAGGCAGATTTTGAGCCTGGTATTCTTTTGTGAGTGATTAGAAGGAGAACCCTTTAGAGAATGAGGAAATAGAACAGGAGATGAAAGAAGTTAAATCATGAGCTTCAGGTGAAATCCAGCATGAGCCTAACCATGTATGAAGCTCTGGAGCATAATGAAAGAACAGGGTATATCAGTGCCCTCACACATATCTTGAGGCAGGAGAGTGGAGCGTTTGAGGGGCTCTGTGTCCCTTTATAGGCATCAAGCATTGGCAATGATCTGCCTTGGAGGAAGGTATGTTTTTACTTCCAGGCACTTCTGGTGAGGCAATAAGCCTCCAGAGAAGTTTACAGGTGTGAGAAGTTTATAGCAGTTGACATTGGCATTCACAGAAGCTGGGTATTGGGCTCACCAGTCTGATTAAAGGAATCTAAGTGTGTGTGGAAAAATTATCAGTAGTAAGTTCAGTAGCCTAAATGTTGCATTACCCAGATGCACCTGCTTCTCATATTAAATTCACTCTATTTTGTTACGATTTCTCTAAGATTCTTGTTGGTTACAATTTCTGGGAATCCTTAAAAGGGCAGAGTTAATAGGACCAGCAACAACCTCCATTGCTGCATTTGGTTCCAAGGAACAATCTCCCTTTGTTTCCGTCCGTTGTAGATTCCCTTTGCTCTCAACTACATCTGTTGTTCTGCATGATTTACCTCATGGGTTGATGCACTTGGACATTTTTTTTGAACCTCTAGATACTGTCTAAAATTTTCAAAAAGTTAAAAACATGACTATAATCCCAATGTGAAGTGAACATGTTTTAAAGATTAATATTTCTGTTATGCATTAATGGTAAGAAAATGCCAAAGTTGGTTTCACCCCGATATTTGCTCATCATTTTCCTTTTAGCTTACAAATCCTTCATTCCTCTATATCTAATCTGTTATTAAATTCATCCATTTAAGTGTTTGTTTCAGTTAATTATGTTTCAGCTTTTAATTTTCTCCTTGATTCATTTTTTTGTAGTTTCTAGTGTTCTGGCAAAATTTTCCATATCTTCCTTTATTAATTTTTCTGTCTTATAAATGAGATAGCTGGATAGCCAATGGATGTTTTAAGGTTTGTTTGTTTATTTTTAACCCTTCTTAGTTTTTAGTAATTTTCTTCTATTTCCTAGCATACATGGCTGCATTATAGTGATTACTGGACATTAACCTTGAAAAATTATGGAAGTTCTGGATGATATTATGTTCTTCACTGGATAGTTCAGTCTTCTTTTGGAAATCAAACAAAATATGAGCAGATCACATTAATCCACTTCAGAAGTCTTCAGGGATATTACCTATGACCATTCTTTTTTGACATTTTCAAACTTAAATTCTGGATTCCCTTGTTCCATGAAACTATTGAAAATTCTTATCTTTTTTAGTTTCTTAGAAGTTACTCTTTTGCTTGATTTTTCAGGGTCTTGCCTTGAATACTCATAGTTTAAGAATCATCAAATGCCTTAAATGGAAATTGTAAGCTAAATGTTAGACACATTTCTGTGTGATTGCCTTTTGTTTGGCACTGTGCGTTTTCAAGTCCTAGAGATTATGGTAGTACCAAATGTTACATCTGTTTCCCTGATCCAATGATACTCTCACAAGTTATAAATTGCACCTTTGTATTCTCTTACAATCTTACATTTCAAATTTCAAATGTCTTAAAGTGATCTTGAATGTAAAATTATCTCAGAGTATTCTATTTTTCCAGGTATCTTGGCCTTTTGGATAATGGCTACCTTTTTGGCTTTCCAGTCTTCAAGTAATGTTGTCTTGGTGTCTTCTCTTTCTTTCATTCTCTCTCTCCTCTTTTACTCCCTTCTTTCATTTCTTTCTTTCTCTTTCATTGTCCAGCTACTATAGTTAATTATTATAGTTTTATTATCCAGGTATCATAGTTCTGATACCAGATACTCCATCATAGCAAGAAACTATTATTTGCTAAAAGAAACATGAAATAAAGTAACAAAAATAAGATCACAAACAAATTTTAAGAAATACAAAGGACATATTGAAAAGAAATATAAAGAAAAAGCCATTTTCTTTGAAAACGTAGTAAAAATAGGCAATCATCTGATATGTTTTCAAGAGAACTTTGAATACCTTTTTGTGTAATTAGAAAATCTTGATAAAACAGAAAATTTTATAAATTCTAGATTACTTTAAAACTAGCCCCAAAAGAGAGAGAATAAAAGACAAGTCACAGACTGGGAGAAAATACTTGCAAAAGACACATCTTTATTTTTATTTATTTTCAATTTATTTTAGAGATTATTTATTTATTTGACACAGAGAGAGAGAGAGAGCGAGCACAAGAAGAGGGAATAGCAGAGGAAGAGGGAGAGGAGGCTCCCTGCTGAGCAAGGAGCCCAATGTGGGGCTTAATCCCAAAACCCTGGGTTCATGATCTGAGCTGAGGGCAGATGGTTAACCGACTGAGCCACCCAGGTGCCCCAAGACACATCTTTTAAAGGATTGTTATCCAGCATACAAAGAACAATTGAAACTTAACAATAAGAAAACAACCTGGTTAAAAAATAGACCAAAGACTTGAGAAGCACCTCACCAAAGAAGACACACAGAATAGCAAAAAGCATCTGAAAAGGTGCTCTTTATCATATGCCATCAGGGAAATGCAAATCAGAACAAGGTGATGCCACTACACACCTCTGAATGGCCAAAATCTGGAACACAGACAACATAGAAGCTGATTTTCGTTCATTGCTGCTGAGAACATGGAATACTATGGCCACTTTGGAAGACAGTTTGGCAGTTTCCTATAAAAAAGCTAAACATACTTTTACCATATGATCCAGAAATCACACTCCTTGGTATTTACCCAAAGAAATTGAAACTTAGGAGGTGCCGGGGTGGCTCAGTCCGTTAAGTGTCTGCCTTGGGCTCAGGTCCTGATCCCAGAGTCCTGGGATCCAGTACCACGTTGGGCTCCCTGCTCATTGGGGACTCTCCTCCTCCCTCTCCCTCTAGCTGCTGCTCTGCCTGCTTGTTCTCTCTCTCTGTCAAATAAATTCCAACTATATGATATGTAAAAGAAAAAACTATGGACACAGTAAAAAAAAAAAAAAAAAATCAATGGGGATGGTGGCCAGGAATTGAGGGAAAAGAGATAAATAGGTGGAATACAGGGGATTTTTTTGGGTGGTAGACATACTCTGTATGAAACTATAATGGTGGATATGCACTATTATACATTTGTCGAAACCCATGGAATGTACAACACCAGCAGTGAACTGCAGTGTCTAAGGTAAACTATGGACTTTGGGTGGTAATAATGCATCAGTGTAGGCTCATCAGTTGTAACAAATGTACCACTCTGGAAGGGAATGTTGGTCATGGAAGAGGCTATGTGAGTCCAGTGAGGAGGGGCAAGGTTTTGGGGGATAGGGAGGGAAGGGAATCTCTGTACCTTCTTTAATTTACACGTAGAGAAAAGATGAATATTATCATTGTCAAAAAATTAGGAAAATATTCTGCCTTAGGAAAAGATGACTTCATAGTTGTAAATAAAGTTATAAGAAAAAATATTTTTATTTCTTACATAAAGCATTTTGGAGAATAGAGATAGAAGGGAATGTCTCCAGGTTGCTTTGTGAGGCCTTTGAAACTGATCCTAGATGAAGACAACAAGACAAAAAGGTATAGATCAATCTTCCTTTATGAATATAGAAACATTCTAAATACCTCAAAAATAAACTGAATCTGCCATGTATAAATAAAATTAAATGCAAGACAAACTGAAACAAAGCATCATAACCATGAAAGATTTTCCCAGAAATGCAGACAGTTTAATATTTAATATCTTCTTTCAGGCTGCCTCGGTGGCTCAGTGGGTTGAGTGTTTCTGACTCTTGGTTTCTGCTCAGGTCATGATCTCAGGGTCATGAGATGGAACTCCAAGTGGGGCTCTGTGGTTAGTGCAGAGTCTGCTTGAAGATTCTCTCCCTCTCCCCTCCCCTACTCACATACCCTCTCTCTCTCTTTCAAATAATTTAAATAAATCTTTAAAAAAAGGAAACTTATTTTTCCACACCACCATGATACATTATTAAGGAGAAATTAACATATGCATTCAAAGAGACACATAAATAATTTATAAAATTTATCACTGATTTGTGATTTTACAAAAAACCTATTTTCAAATTTGGAAGAAAAGGGAATTTATATAATATATAAATACTTGCATTCAACATTATGTGATGTTAAAAGCATTTCCTTAAAATCTAGTTTTTATTCAGGGTTGTTAAGAACTCTTGGTGTTTTAAACAGGAAATGCGTGTTTAAAAAGATTATTACAGGGGCGCCTGGGTGGCTCAGTTAGTTGAGCGACAAAGGCTCAGGTCATGATCTGGGAGACCTGGGATCGAGCCCCACATTGGGCTCCCTGCTTAGCGGGAAGCCTGCTTCTCCCTCTCTCACTCCCCCTGCTTGTGTTCCCTCTCTGGCTGTGATTCTCTCTGTCAAATAAATAAAATCTTAGAAAAAAAAAAAAAGATTATTACGAATAAAATCTTTAAAAAGCAGGGGAGGTACCTGGGTGTCCGGCTCAGTCAGTTAAGCATCTGCCTTTGGCTCAGGTCATGATCCCAGGGTCCTGGGATCAAGCCCCATATTGGGCTTCCCTGCTCAATGGGGAGTCTGCTTCTCCCTCTGCCACTCCGCCTGCTAATGCTTTCCCTTTCTCTCTCTTTCAAATAAATATATAAAATCTTTTTTAAAAAAGATTATTACAGGGGTGCCTGGGTGGCTTAGTTGGTTAAGCGACTGCCTTAGGCTCAGGTCATGATCCTAGAGACCGGGGATCAAGTCCCACATTGGGCTCTCTGCTCTGCAGGAAGCCTGCTTCTCCCTCTCTCATTCCCCCTGCTTGTGTTCCCTCTCTGGCTGTGTTTCTCTCTGTCAAATAAATAAAATCTTTAAAAAAAAAAAAAAAACTTTTTACAAAACTAATTAAATTACAAAACTAATAAACTTGATCATTTTGAGACTCAGGCTCCTTGCCAGGCCATAGAAAGTGGTGCCTGCCACCACACTGCTCTACTGCCATGGCTAAGTGCCAAATGTTTCTAGTTTGCATAGCACATAGTTGTGCCCCAGGAACTCAATGTTACAGTGGAGCCCCTGCTACCTGCCCCATGATCACTTCTACACTATAGACTTAATTTTGCAGCCATGCCCACAAAAAGAGTGCACTGATGCTCCTACTGCTGCTTGTTCTTAGCTGATTCATTAAAGTTGGCTGAAGTTATGTTTGATGGAGGAATCTCTGCTGTAAGTGCAGAGAACTCATTTTTAGCTTTCAATTTTGAGGGGATTCTTTGTCTCCCACTAAGATTTTTTATAGGAAGGGTGCTAGTAGGTCAAAAAATGACAAATATCTATGAGAAATAGCAACAAGAAAGACTAACCACTAGAACTGCTCTTACTCTACAATTACTAGATAGATATAGTAAGGTCAGGAAAAGAAATAACCAAATGGATCAGGAAGGAAGAAACAAAGCCCTCCTGATACACAGATGTTATAACTGCCCAGACAAAATTTTAGACAATCTGTAGACAGCCATTTGAATGAATAAATCTTAGAAGCATTGCTGGAAACAAACCAGTATTTAAAAAAATAATATTTTTTTTATACTCAGCAACAATAAATCAAAAATGGAATTTTGATAAATATTTATAATAGCAACAAAACCAATTAAATGCCATGCATAAGCATAAACCTAGTAAATGTTGGTTAAAAACTTTAAACTATAACTTTATCATAGGATCTAAAAGAAGATCTAGAAAAAGAGATTGTTCTTATTCATATTTAGATATAATAAATATTACAGATAACAATTCTTAAGTAAATCTATATAGTCAATGCAATTCCACTTAAAATTTCTAATGTGATTTAAAAAGATCTAAACACAAAAATACTGAGTCTAAAAACTTTACATGAAAGAGTAAAGGGCCAAGAGATAATTATAAAACAAAATTAAATCGTTTGGTGATTGCATCCAAAGAGTTGTGCTTATCCTCATACTTGTTATGCATGTAATGATGTAGCATTAAGAATAAAAGTTGCTGTAGGCTTTTGATAACCTTTTTCAGATTAAAGAATTTCCATTCTATTCCTAATTTGCTATTTTTTAATCATAAAAGGATGTTGAATTTTATCAAAATGTTGGGCATCTGTTGAGATGATTATAAGCTTTTTATTTTTCTCCTTTATTAATATGGTGAATAAGTTTCATGTCATTAACCTTTCTTGCATTCCTTTGATAAACTCTGCAGGCTTGCAATTTAAAAAATAATTGATAGATGCAGTTTACTAATTTTATTATAGGATTTTTTTTTTGTCTAGTTTGGGAAGTGAGATTTGTTACATCTTTCTAGTATGGGTATTCATGTAGACTTCGGGTGAGGGCTTTCTTCTTTTTTGGCTCTGTGGAATGGTGTTTGGTTCTTGAGAGATGAGCAGAACTGACATCTCAACCTGGATCTGATTTGTTCCTGTTTTTGTGGGCAGATTTTAAGGTATTGATTCTATTTCTTTAATGGTTTTAGAGTTCTCTGATGATTTAATAGTTCCATATTGTCCAGATTTAATTCCAATCTGACTCTTGACAGTCCCTCTAGTAATTTCATATCTACCCTTTCTGGCTCCCAAAACAACTTCACTCTGGAAGTCAATCAGTTATTAGTGAAATTCCCCAAATCTTGAACCATTTCTCCACCCATCCTCTTCACAATCTTCTTCCATGCTAACACCTAACCGACCCTTTGGAGACAGTGAGTCCTGTGAAATCCTTTGAATATGTCCTCCATACTCCCAATCCTTAACATAACCCACCTTGCTCTATTTAAGGAACAACCAGTAATTATTGCTTAACTCTTTTCTCCTGGCTGGTGTCTGGAATACCCTCTTGTGAAACCCCCCTCAAAGGACCTCTTCTATACGTTTCATACCATTGTGCTTAAGGGTGACAGAGGGTTTTGTTTATTTGTTTGTTTTTTGTTGTTTGTTTCTTTGTTTTCAGTGCTTACTGATGCTTCTGGAAAATCTCCCTACCCTTAGGATCATTAAAATTTTAAAAAATCTCTTATCATCAATATAAACTGCACACATTCTAATGTACTAAGGTAAGTGGGTGTGCAGTACCCTCCAGGCCCAGGAAATTATGCTGTTTACTGTAGACAATTTAAAAAATAATAAAACCAATACAAATATTAGCATGTTTTTTTAATACTCATGCAATTCTAAATAATATTTGAGGCTTTGGGTATATATTTGCATCCTACCCTTTTTTGCTATAGGCATCTGCCAACTCCTAGGACACTTGTTTAATTTATCTGAAGATTTTATCTCTTGGCTTGTGTTTTTCCAGCATGATCTCTGTATTAAATTTTTGAGTTTTCATAATTCACATGGATAATCAGTCAATAGACTAGATTCTCAGTTTGACCTCTGCTTCAATGGTCTTGTCTCCCAGCCTTCTTTAGCCTCCAGTTCCATGGAAACTACCATAGTCCTTTTTGTTACTAGCAATGGCAACATGTCCATAATCTCAATTGCAAGCACCCACTCTTTTTTAACTATGTCATATAGTTCTAATTTCTTATAATAATTTTATCTAGTCATGCTACTTTTTAACTGCCCTTCTTATTCCCTCCTTTCTCACCTTAAAATTTCTAGCCCCTCTGTATAACTACTCCTTTTACTACAGGGTATATAGAAGAGTTAATTCTCAGAAGGGCAACCCTCAATCGACAGAGCATGGTATGCCCCAGCTTTCCTACCCTTGAGTGAGACATCTTTGATGTCCATTTTCCATGGATCTTTAGAAGGTCCCTAGAGAGCCTGAGCTCCCATTTCTTAAATTGGTAACAGAGTTAATAGCACACTGTTTATATTGGATTTTTAAAAACCTTCCTTGTTTCAGTGTTCTCAATCCCTTACTGGGGTGTCTTAGGATTCTCAACAAATAAACTACCTGCATGAGATTCTTGTCTCTGTCTCTGTCTTTAGGTGAACCCAAATTAATCAACTGTGGATGAACTGCCTTTACTTTTAGCTAAGGTTAACCTCTCCACTTTACTAGAATCCATTCCCTTGTCTATTCAGGCACATTCCTTCAGCAATTCACCCTTATTTCCTTTATTATTCTCTCCCTTCTCTTCAAGTGGATATTCCCTTTTCTTTCTAGTTACTGTTTAATTTATTTCTTGAGTCACACTCAAGGAGAAAGTTTGTTGTTTTAAAAAATATTATTTAATATTTAAGTATTATTTTTTAAAGATCTTTATTTATTTATTTGACAGAGAGAAATACAGCTAGAGAGGAACACAAGCAGGGGGAGTGAGAGAGGGAGAAGCAGGCTTCCCACCCAGCGGGGACCCCAGTGCAGGGCTCGATTCCGGGACTCGAGGATCATGACCTGAGCTGAAGGCAGATGCTTAACAACTGAGCCACCCAGTTGTCCCACTATTTAAGTATTATTAAATAATTATAATTTAATTCCCTCACTCCTCTTTCTTAAGTATAATTCAGTCAATTTTTATCTGCCTCTCTACCTCTGTATCTTAGCTCTACCTCCATATCCCCCCAATAACTACTCTTGTAAAGATTACTTGTGATTACTTGTGACTTTCTTGTTGCTAGATTCGGTGGTCAGTTCTTAACTGTCATTTTCTCATTTATTCAGAGGGTAGCTACATAATCATCACCTGGTTTCCTCAGTTCCCCACTTCAGCTGAGCTCTGGAACTACTCAGATTTGAGCCTTCTGAGGCTGGCAGCCTGGGTCAATCCTCTTAATGATGAAGAGTGAAGTGAGTTTGCCTCATTGCAGTGTGAGGAGAGGTAAGGGCTAAATACAAGCATTTTCTTCCAAACTATATTCTCACTACTTCTTGGTCATTCACAGCTTGACATCTGAGTCCTCCTCTTACCACCAGCCCCTCAAACCTCTACATTTCTACTAGTTTATGATAACTTTATGGCAGAATTCAGATTCCCTAGGGATACTGAATTTTTGTTGTCGCTGCTAATTATTAGGTTCCATGATTCCCTCTGGTTTTTAGTTCCCTCAAGTTTGATTTTAAAGAAGGAATCAGCAACCCAAACTAATTTTTAATCTTAACGAGAATCTGCAAAATAAAGGGTTAACTCAGCAGGCTTGAGTTCTTTAAACCCTGAACCTGCAAATAAAAGTCTGTCTTCAGGAGGACTAGCCTTTGGCCTGTTGCTGGAGATAGAATCTCTGAGTTCTTAAAATATCCTGCGTGGTCAGAGGGTCTTAGTGTACCTCAGGCTTTGGGCCATATTGCATCTGTTTGACAAGATAATTCATGCTAATGAGTTGACTTTGATTAATGCCTGTTTCTGTGTGTCTGAGGCTCTGAGCCACACTGTGCAGACTGAGAAGCTACGATGGACCATACCGCTGCCACCTGCCTAGGTGACTAATCCTCAATCAGATCCCTGAAGGCCAAGGCTTGAGTGAATTCCCTGGTTGATAATGTCGTACTCCATTTCTGGGAGAATGTTGTCCCTATGCAACTTTACTGGGAGGGGACACTTGGAGGCTTGTACTAGGTTTCTCCTGGCCTATGTCTGTATGTTTTTTGTTTTTTTTTTTTACTTGGCTGATTTGGATCTGTATCCTTTTTCTGTAATGAAGTGCAACCCTGAGCATAAGAACTTCAAGAGAGTCCTTCAAGTGGGTCATTGAGTCCAAACATATAGTCTTGGGGACTCTGACACAGAACCATGTATCTAAAACAAGGGTATAAAAGGTTTGGGGTTTTGGAGAGTAAGGAAAATGATGTGAGGAGAATTTGTTTGGGAAGAACTGTGCTGTGACTTCCACTTACCTCAAGTTTCATGAAAAGACTTTACCAGGATTCCTAGGAGAACTTCCATCCTAGTGGATCAATGTTTTATTCCCTCTTGGGAGATGTGACCTGATTAGTTGTTCTGGAGGTAGGAATGATGATGATAAATGTTCCTGTTGTGCAGAGCATGGCATGTACTCTGAGTCTGTTTAAAATAATAATACAGGTATGTGTTCTATGAATAAATGGGCCATGCCCCCCCACACACACACACAGAGGCACATACACATAACGAGACAGAGACAAACAAAGAAGTTTTACAGGGTTTTTTTTTTTAGCCTTGTCTAGGAGTGCTGCCCATAGGAACAAAGAAACCTTAGCAAAAAGAGAAAGTTCTAGTTATAGACCAAATTGAAGAACCTGCCTTAACTGTATCAAAGAAACTTCAGGTAAGAGGTCTCAACAAACAAACAAACAAACAAAAAAACCCTACAAAATCACCCACCAAAGCATGCAGTCAGCTTTAAATATGTGCCAGGTCTGGGAAGGACAAACAAACATAACAAAATACTCATCAAGTAAGATTTTTTTCTGCTTTTCCCTTTTCTCTCTCCCTATTCATACCTGATGGAATGTGAACAAACACCCTAATGGGTAAGATGAGAAAGAGGGGTTGAAGCATAAGCCAGGAAAAAAGAAGACCACAATCTTCTTTCCTGACCTACTGTTTGATACAAGTCCAGATAGAGTATAGGAAAAGATTTAGCTTCAAAGCAAGTTTAGAATTTTGATTAATTTTAAGGCTAGATATTTTTGATGACTCCTGTGATTGCATTATGATTAAACCACAGAGGGTCTTGTAGCCCAAGATTGATTAGAAAAGTTATGGGACCATGGGAGTTTTCTTCCAAGGGCAGGGGAGAAATTTTTCCCACTAAACACAGTTTAAAAAGTTGTTGAGAGGGAAAAAAAACCCACAAAATCAAAAAACAAAAAAACAAAAAAAAAACATTGTTTCATTCTTATACCCAGAAGGCTTGCTTGTTTAATATATCTGTAACACATACATTGTACATGCTTGTAAGAGTGTGGTTCAGGTTTTAACTTTCAGCCTTTCTTCCCCTGTGGATTGATACAAAGTCTTCAACAGGAATGACTGAAGGAGAACATGGTCTTTTGTTCCTCTGAGTAATATTGTTATTTGTTTTCTTGTGGCTTTCATTTGCTGATCTTTGTTCCCATGGACACAGCAGCAAGCAGATCAGAGGAATGGACTGTATGGGAAGTTTGTACCATACCCCTTCCACTGCGCCCTGTTGTCTAATTGCCTCATCTGTCCTGCATTTACACCGGATGCCCCTGGCATGACCTGACCATCAAGTTTGCAGAAGGAAGGGCTCGAGAAAGCAGAAATGGATATGAGTGAGGTTGCAGAGACCTCTTCTCACACTCCTCAATTCTTCCCAGAAGTGTAGGCTCTTGGGGAGTAAAGCAGCCACTCTGAGCAGAATTGGATAATGATGGTCCCCAGTTGGATACAGGAGAGGATTCTAAGAGATGGATGTGACAGTGTAGTACCACGCTACATCTCAGTTACTGGATTTTTCAATGGGCCTTTGCAGAATTTAGTAAAATTCTGGAAGATAAAAACTGTGCAGTTGCTTGTTTGTTTGTTTAACTGCCAGTGAACCTTAAGATTAGTTTAGTCCTCATCCCTCAGAAGAGGTGAACAAGGCCTCTGTTAGCAGAGCAAATTCCAAGAATCTGCCAAGGCAGGAAGAAACATTTGGAAGAGAACGGCAGTGGTGAGGAAGCTGTTGCTAATCATACATTGACTAGGTCCGTTATATGGAAAAAGCTGACCCTGATACTCCTTTTGGCAAAAGTAGAGACTTGAGTTTTTATATTTGAATACTCTTCTAAGTAAGGGCTAGTTATGGTGAGTTAGTCCTGTGGACTCAGTGACCTCTAGTCAAATACCAAGTCTCAAACATGATTTGCCTGGGGCAGATGGGGCCACATAAATAAAATCTGCTTTTAAGTTTAATTATATCAATAGAGCAACAAGTACTATGTTTACATATTCAGGACTGATAGTTGATGGATTTTTCCTATATTAACCATTTAAGTAAGATAATTATTTGCCATTCTGTGACATTTAATTATAATGCTATGACTGATCTACATAGTTTGAAGGGAAAAATTGCTTTATATGTCATTTAAGATTTGTATGAACACATTTAAACTGCAGAAAAGATTGCTTGGAAAAATGCAAAGGTGGCTCCCAAGAGCTCTTGATTACCTTCTATATCAAGATCATTTTTTAAAAACCGGCTGTATTATCACAGCATAATTTCAAGGTGACCACCTGTCAAAGAGCTTCTGGGAAAAAAGGCAAAACGTCTCTCTCTCTTATTTGTGCACTTATTTTTATAAACATTTCTAATTTTCCAGAGGGTACTACAGGCTAAAATTTTAATGAGATTGCAATAGTTAGCAATGAGTAAATAACATGAATTCTCAGTTGACATAAATTTTATGCCAGCTTTGAATGATGAAGGTAAAAGCTATCACAGAGACTGGAAACAAATTTATTAGCAGATGTTTAGTTGTGTGGAAGAGATCTACACGAATAACAAAGCTTACTCTATCCGTAGCCAGAGCTCTCAATTTCTCTTTTTCCCAGGAAGTGCATTGTACTCTGGACCGAGTTGAGTCATAATTAAGCTGTACCAAGAAAACATTCAAGTGACAATGATTTGCAAATGATCAGATTATTGTGGGTTTAGCTTAGGGCTTCACCAGCTGGAGTGATTTCTCTATTATACCCATATGTCTGTTAATAAATTTGATTCAAATGTGAAACAATTACAGATATTTTAGAGACCAGGCAGGACAATTAAAAACAGATAAGGTTGTTCTTGTGACTTGGTCTTAAAATGAATGAAGAAACTGAAATGATGGCACTGAAAGTGTTACTTGGCTAATGATTACAAGATGAGAAAAAGTGGTTAGCATGTTGCAAATATCTTGTCTTAGATACAGTGTATTGGCCCATTGCAGGATGGCTTAATACAATGAAACTTACAACACATTAGGTATTGTGCAGACTTCAAAGGAATGCCACTGTTAGCTTCCTGAGTTTACTTCATAAATGTGTCAATGAAAGTGGAGGGAAAAGATAATTAGCAGAGTGAAATTAAGAAGAAATCATTCAGAACAAAATACCATGCTTGCAAAAGATTAAATGTCTTTGTAAAGATAAAGGTGGACAAAGGGAATTTCTAGCGTTATTCTTCTAAAATGAACTAGCTCTCTGAAGAAGAGGCTTCATTTTTTCTAGAGTTTTTCAATTTTCCCTTTTCCCTAAATCTGCTCTTTGAGCTTAACGTACGTTATTTGCAATGTCCCACTATCTCTTGTTACATATCCTGGTTTAAATTGTCTCAGAGAGTTGGTTACAGTTCTGTGCCATCTTTATAAATTCATTATCTTACTAAAAAGGGTGTTACCAAAACTGCTGACCTCTCCCATCCTCACATCTTACAACAACACTCTCCTGACAGCTGTATTAGCAAAATTGTAAATATAGTAAGGAACATATTAATATGGAAAGGTCAGTGCATGTCAGAAATGGTAAAGTGTAGATAACTGATAGAAAATTACAAATAGGGAACCACTTTGAAGAAGGCAAAAGACACATTGACTGGTCAATATATTTGAACTTCAGAAAATTTGCTTAATGGCTTGAATTGCTGTGAATTCTTTGGAAATTGATCAAATTATTTATTCTTCTTTGTGGGGGCGGACTTTTTCTACTCTTTATTCTTTTTGCTCAAAAAATGATGTGTTCCTTCCTCAGATTTCTTTTTTGCAGTAAAGTCCTTATTTCCTTTTTGTAGAAAAATAACACGGTTTCTGGAAGAAGCAGTATTATTTACCTAAATGCTAGGATTTGTTGAGGGGTAAATAAACCTAGGAGAGATGGAACAGTTTGCGAGTCTTAAAAAATACATTGAGTTCTATTTTTAAAAACAGTATGTATAGGTACATAAAACAATGTCAAAATTATTTGTGGGAAGAGCAGAGTGTGAACATAGTACTTATTTGTTTTTAAATGAATTCGTTTTGGTTTGGGGAATGAAAGGCAAGGATGAAAGGGTACATCCCTGGGTGAAATACATGAACAATTGTGTATTCAAAGACCAAATGCCATGCTGCCCTTATGTTGTGTTCTTAATGGGCTGCAAGAAGGACAGTCTAGGGACAACTCCAAATTTTACATACAGATAATGTCCTCCAGTAGTTTGCAGCTAGCCTCGGGACCAGCTTCTGGATTCAGGGAGGTAATTAGAACGTTTCTATTACATTGGGATCGTTGCATTTCCATGTCAATTTTCTCATGGGTTTGGAGTAACCGTTTGACATTTGATTGTATGGGCAGGGTGGTTGTTTCATTTTTACGGACAAACAAGCTGAGGCCGTGAGAACTAAAAAGGTTTGCCACATTCATTCAACTAGCAGGCGAAAGGGGGGCCTGAAACAAAGGGTGTTTAACGCTGCGAGTCCAAGGCTGCCTAATACAGCAAAGGCGTCCCAGGCCAAATAAATGTAGAAGTTCACAAAGCATCTAGATAAATCCTTAGATGTTAAACCCATAACAGATCAGTGAAGGTCACCAGGTGTTCCTAATATACATCTCCAGCTTCTCCAGGCTGATGTCATGGAGGGCGGCCATGCAATCCCCTATGAAATCCTTTGCCATCGCTGTCAGCAATGGAGTCCTGGACTCCAGGTCTGTTGGCCTGTCCCAGTGAGCCATTTCTCAAGTTCTTATCTTTTGGATACAGAAGCATATTACTAGGGAGTGTGAAGGGAGGTTGACTTTAATCTTAATTGCCTGCATGCATAACAGTATTTTTTTAAATGATCTCACTCTGTAAAATATAAAACCCTACCACCCAGTAGAAGTCAGAAATCCTAGAGCGGAGCAAAGGTTATTAGAAAAGAAAAGCCAAGCTTGCAGTTACCCTGTCTTCTCTCCCTCTGAATTTGCCATCAAAATACAGATGCAGTTCCAAGCAGAGCACAAATTACAGAAACCTCAGTCCGTGCAGTTACTCTACCCCTGCTCAATTTGCAGGCCAGGCCAGGTACTTATCTAAACATTATTTCAATTTGTTTTCTTCCTTGATGGTAGAATGCTCCTCCGAAATCATTGTTCCAATAACCTGTCTGTGAAAATAGCTCCATGTATGTTATGAGGAACCATGCATGTGGCTTTGCACATAATAGATGTTTTGTTAATCAACTTTAAGTTTTGCTATGATATATGCCATGATTAAACCGCTTACTTGACCTCATTAGGGAGTTATCCAATCCACTAAAAAAAAAAAAAAAAAAAAAAAAAAGACTATGGAGGCCAGACATGGCTTCAAGCACTGGAACATATAATGTTTTTGTTAGCCAACATAAGGTAAACCTAACCCAGCTCCCTTAGGTAGCACCTATATTCTAATATTTATATACTGAAGGGTTCTAAATCCAAACTAATAACATGTTGTACTTTCAGTTGCTTGTGCAATAATCTGTGATTTAACATCCTAAGAGAAACAATGGACAAAAATCATTTACTTCCTGAATGTAGGTGTCATGGGGTGGGGAGAGGGATGTAGGGTTCTTGTTTGGCTTCATACATGGACAGTTAATCTGACAGAGAATATTACGATGTCCAGTCCTGAGCAGAAAGTTTGGAACTAAAGACTTCATAATGGCAGAATTTGCAATTTCTAGAAGCCACGCCATTGTTGAGCTTGAAACATTTTCAACAATGTTTCAATGCTTCGTAACAGCTGTTTTTCAGGCTCATAAAAATTTCGGATACATCTCATGCTAGCTGCAAAGGGTGATCACGGGTATAAAGTCCATAATATGTCAAATTTTTCCTCAGATGTATCTTCAGTACACACATGCTTTTGAGCCAGAAAATTTGGGTTTGAGCCCTGGCCAGTCCTGTTGCTTATTTGCCCTGTTATTTTGGGCAAGTTATTTTGGGCAAGTTTTTTTGCTTCTCAGGTTCTTCATTTCCTCATTCACAAAGTATAAAAATAAAATCTGCTTTGTTAACTTACACATGCTCAGTTGCCTAGCAAAATTGTTGACATTAAAAAAATAATAATTGTTACTAGTATTTTTATTGGTGTTTAATATGCTAATATATGTGAAAATACTCTGAAAGTTCTAAAACACCATATGCAGCCACTTACTACTGTAATTACTATTCCACATCAATATGTTCTAAGCATACAAACAGAATTTTAGATTTTATGTATATATATAACATTTAAAAGCTAAATTTTAAGGCATCAAGTGAAACTATTTTTGTTTATACATGTACATTTATTTTTATTTTTTTTAAGATTTTATTTATTTGACAGAGAGAAACACAGCCAGAGAGGGAACACAAGTAGGAGGAGTGAGAGAGGGAGAAGCAGACCCCCCCTGCGGAGCAGGGAGCCCAATGCGGGGCTTGATCCTGGGTCTCCGGAATCATAATCTGAGCCGAAGGCAGTCACTTAACCAACTGAGCCACTCAGGCGCCCCTATACATGTACATTTATAAAAATATATGTGTGTATACATATTTAATATCATTTTGCATTTCACTATCAAAATTAGTCATTTAGAAATATTACTGTGTGATCTTTGGCAAGGTACTTTCCTTTTCTAACCTGAAGAGTTTTTTTTTGTTTTTTTGTTTTTTTTTAATCTTAAGGGGGGATCAAAACAATCTGTGTCATAGATTTGTGGGGAGAATTAAATGGAGCAAGAGGACTTAGAGATAGACCCTCAGTGATTATTAGTTTACTGTGGATCTGACAGGAATAAACTACAGCTAAGTTAACTTTTAAAAACATCCCTTTCAGCTCCAATACCATATCACTCTTTACAAACTTTTCTGTATGTAAAAAATAATATACATGTTGGAAAGAATAAATCGATGTAACTTAGAGGTAATGTATATGCTTTTTATCATGGAAGGCATTGAAATCCTTAATTTCCCACTAACCTGTGGGCGAATGTGCCTCTTTGGGTTTTATAACCCTGTACCTTTCCAGGAGTCCAACACATGGGAGTCTTTCAGTATATGTTGTTTGGTGGACTCATCAAAATATAAAAGATTAGAGTAATACTATCATGGAAGGAGCAAATGACAGAATTACCTGAGGGCTTCCGTTGCTCTTGGGAATATATTTTCCTACCTGGTTGCAGGGTCGAGGCTATTATCAGTCCCTCCTCGAGGGGACAACATGCAAGTGTCCAGCATGCAATGTGTCAGGAAAACCTGTTCCCACATCCTCCTTCCTGCCCCGGATCATACCCCCAACTAGAGTAATGAGCTTTGTTTATGCAGAGCACTGCTATAATACTATGTTCTCAGGACATAGGAAATGGCACATATTCCTGCATGACCCAAATGGGGCATTCCTAAAAGGTAGGATGATTGCCACATGCCTAGCATTTTTATCCACAGGAGGGTAAAGAAAACCTGTCATGATGGCTTTTCTAAATTAAGCTCTCTTGTTGATACAAAGATGCTGAATCAGGACACAGAGATACACTTGGATCTTTAAATGTTTTCTTTGTTTTCTTTTTCCTTAACTGTGAGCAACATTTACAGGTCTCTTATTCCTCAAAACAAAAACAAAAACAAAAAAAACCATACCAAACACATGTCTATTTCATTTAGATCCTAAACTAAAAGGAGAGCCATGTGCTCCAGCAATGATCTATGTTGCCTCAGGGCCTAGGAGAATTTAATCATTTATTTGGATCCACAGATAATTGCCTAGTCAATAAACTTTGATGTGGGAATGTAAATGATTGCATTTGAAGATTGCATTTGAAGTGTTTGTAATTACGCTCAAATTTTAGGATTTCTGTGAATATTTTAAAATATATGCTGGGACAGAATGATTAAAAAAAAAACAACTTACAACTTTACCCTGCTAATTAACTTTCCATTGGAAAAAATAGTGAATCCTAGATTACTTGAAACAGATTTGGCTTCTTCTGTGATAAGGGGATTCTCTTAAGACTAGAAAGGGTGATTTAGATGGAACTGAAGTTCAAGAAACTTACACGACGGACAATTTATCACCTAAGATGTTAAAAATAATTGACAACATAACTACAGCCTGTTATGTTATCTCTTCTAGGGATGGTGATTAATGGAATAAGATCATTCTAAATGGAGACCTCCAGCACACAGGGTACAGGTCCATGATTACCTTTGAATTCATACGTAGTGAGTCTATATATGACATTTCCATCATATTTGTGAATAATGATAATAATAACTCCCACTACAACTGCCACCATGCATTGAGTGATTTTGTCCTGGGTTCTCTCCTTTTGTTTTCACAACCAGACGATGAGCTAACCATCACATCCTCAGTTGGCAGAGGTGATACTAGGTGAATTAATTTATCTATCATATTCATCTTAAAAGTGATAGAGTCAGTACTTAAACCCATGTCTGACTGATTTACAGCCTATGATATTGCCATTACTTTACCTAGTGCCTCTCTGATGGCTTATTCGAGATTTTTTAGAAAGTGATACTAATAAATAATAGTGTGGAGTGTGTCATAAACAACAGAGTAAAAAAAATAAAATAAAATTTGGATTCAAAAATTCAACTGAAAAATTTAGAATAGACAGAAATTTGAGTTAGGACTATCTTATGTGAAATTGTGATGTAACTTCCTAAAATTTTGACTATATTAATAGTTCTCCATGGGCCATTTTGGGCAGGCAGGATAATTTTTAATTTCAGAGAACAGTCTGGGAAGAGATTCAGTACCCAGAGTCCCCACCCACTAATGTCCTTAGTCCACCCAGGCAGTGAGAGAGTGCCTCTAAATAAAAACATGCTCTCTCCCTGCATGGTCTGGTTCCCACGGCTCCATTAGTAGGCAGGTACTGGTTAGAAAAGAGGAGCTAATCTCCAAAATACTTTAACCTGGTCAGAAATTATTGAGACTACTTACATCACATTTAAAAAAGAATCTTTACTGTTAAAAGAATGTCCAGAGGATAATTGATTCATAATTGCCACATTTTGTGAAACACTCCAGTGCTTGTATAATACATTTCACTCATTGCCTTAACTTGGTTCCATTGGATTTCAGTCACCTGCGACCAAACCATCCTAACTAATGTGCTAGTATAGCATTTCTAAGACTTGAAACCATATAATATAGTATTTTATATCAAAAGTACCCAATGAATTAAGATTATTTAGTCTGAAGAAAAATGTTGAAAGAAGACATGGTGTGTTCTAAAATTCAGTGAACAATATGGCTGAGGAATTAGACTTGTGTTAGACTTGTGTTAATGGGCCGCAGATGGCAGAACTGAGACCAGTGACTAAATGATGGAATAATTAGGAACAGCCGGAAATGAAAAGGCAGTCTTGACAAGTGTGCCCTCCTTTATCATTCTATATGTTCAAGAGGAGGCTACCTCCTGAGATGTTGACTATGAATGAAATGTGAGGTTAGACTTTTGAGGTCTCATTCAATGATTTTAGACCCTATGACTCCGTATCTTCAGGGCATAAGGTCATTGCAGATGCACTTACTTTTAACTTGTTTGATAAAATGCCTTCCTTTTCCTTCTACATTCTCTGAATACATATCAAGTGATGCTTTCCCTTGAAGACCTATTTTTAGATGCACAAAAACTGCATAGATTTAGACAGAGATCAAAATAGTCAAGCAGCCCATCAGGGTCCCCAGAGCTTTCTGCACCTGAAAAGAAGAAAAGAAAAATCCAAACACTTTATTAGCAACTGTACATTCTCCTTAGAACACACAGGCTTAGCCTGCTGTGTTGCCAACACTTAGTCTCCCCTCCTCAGGGGAGGCACTCAAAGCCAAGCTCATCAGGGCTGAAAAACATTCCGCAGAGGAACAAAGCATTCATGGTTAATGAAGTGGTCCAGCAGGACTAGCCTGCTAATGGGAAACCGGTCCCCTCTGACACTCAGGTGAACAATTTCCCCTGATTTCTCAGCCCCCTACTTTTTCTTTTTCAACAGAAGGAGGAAAACCTCTTTGATTACTATTAAGTTCTTATAAGGCTGTGAAAATCTCCTACCGGAATCACTATAATTCTGTGACACACAGAACTGGCCCAATGTTCTGCAATCAGCAAGGCTTACACAAGGTGCAGCCACTTTTCCCCCATGTCCCTTGGCTCGGGGTACATTTATTCCCTTAAAACTGTGTGCTCCTGATAGAGGAAGTAGAAGAAGACATCTGAGAATTTTGGCTTCATGAAATTTTTAGTTTTTCACTTTTAGAGTAAGTCTGAGTGTGGGAGAACTTGGATTTTAGGACTGACTGGGAATAATTATCTGTCAAAACAGACCAGCCCGGCTTGCCTCTCCTGTAGGTGAGAGGATCATCCCTTTGTTCTGCTATGTAATTACTCTTGCCCTATTCTTTTATTTCCATCTCTCATTTCGGCTCTGACTAACTTTTCTAATGCAAGTCCCAGAGGCTCTTCTCTAGGCCCTCTGTTCTTCCCTATATTACATAGTCCCTTAAGTTACTTTGCCCTGTTACATTATTTCTGGTATGATTTTACCCTTATACAGAATATTTCCATTCTGTATCAGCCATTGTTGATTTTTACAAAGCTCCCTGTTTCTTGCTTTCTTACTGACTCTTGCCCTGGGATGTCCTTCCACAACCTAATAAAATGTAATACTCCATCAGCAAGCTCACTATCTTTCCAGGGTAATTGCAGTTGTATCTTTGTCAACACAGGGACCAGAGATTTTGCCATTTCACTACTTGGGTGCCTCCAGTGCCTTGTGTCTCACCACAAACCTCTTATGTACTATAGGCTTCACTATCCATTTCCTGGACCCGAGCCTGGCCAAAGATTTCTTTCTCATTGTCACTCTGTGAAAGCAAATAAGAGCATTAAAAGTTTGGTAGGAAACAGTTATCCGTCCTCTGAGGCTAAAAAACAAACAAATATGTCTATGTCAAATATTCATCCTCAGATAGGTAGAAAAGATCAAATGTCCCATGCAAGCTCATCAGTATGGCCCTCACTTGTTAATAGTAATACTATTTCTTGTGTTCAATGCTTCTTAGTCTTAGTAGCCACCTGACACTCAGGACTGATTTCTCACTCTGCATTCCTTTTATGATGAACATGTGGCTTAGTGTTTTGCATAAGATTTAGGTCCTAAGTAGAATCTCAGCTGGATCTGGATCTTAGGTATACTCATTCTCTGCCAAATCTTTTCCATCACGAGTTTATATTTTGACCAAGGTGGGCAAGTCAGATGTCTCTCACAGAGAAATTTCACTTGATTTTGAATACTCAGGACTTATAGGTTGAAGATTAATTATGATGTTCCATTTCTATTATGTCACCAAATGACTAAATAAAATTTGAAATAATTACCAGATGTGTCAAACATACATAAAATATAAAAAGCCCAAGTAATAAACATTGCTATGATTTAAGAATCACAAGTAATACACAGAAAAATGGGGAGAATCAATGAAAGCTGTAGGGAAAAAATGACTAACCATGTGAAAACATTAGCATTTTATAATATATTATTCTGAAAAAAGTTAGATCTGGGTGTGTCAAATAGAATATCATCACAAAGCTTTAGTGTGTCTCTTGAAGCATTTGGAGTTTGGGGAAAACACTGCGACTTTTGGAATGGAATCCTTATGGAAACTCTGAGTTTCATGGGTAAATAACATGCCCTCAGGAATTTTGTACATCTCTTAACCCTAAGAGCTATGTACAACACTGTCTTTCCTTCAGCTGGCCTTTTGGATGTGTGGAAGTGCTGCAAAGCCAGCTGGGTCAGTCAATCTGGCTGCCCCAATTCTATCTGCTGGGGGCACTTTCTTTTCTTCATTTTTTTTTTTTTAAGATTTTATTTATTTGACAGTGAGAAACACAGCTAGAGAGGGAAGACTAGCAAGGGGAGCGAGAGAGGGAGAAGCAGGCCTCCCGCTGAGCAGGGACTCGATCCCGGGTCTCCGGGATCACGACCTGAGCCGAAGACAGTCGCTTAACCAACTGAGGAATTAGACCCAGGTGCCCCACTTTTCTTCATGTTTTTGAAGGTCAGTCCCGAGAAGATTCTGAGTTAGGATTTCAGGTACTATTTATGTGGTACATTCCCTGTTACTGGAAATGATAGTGTGTGAACACTGCCTTGTTTTCTAATAAGCTCACCAGTCTATGTAGTGAGCATGAGGTTTGTGTCCAAGCCATACTTGGCTGATCTTCAGTTTCATAGTGAGGTCTTGGTTAACAAGTGGACTCATTGTCTTCAAGCCTGTAGTCAAGATTACATAACCTCTGAATGAATTCTAATTCTTAGAAATAGGTCTATGAATTCTTCATATCACATTTGACCTTTGATTAACGTTTTCTGCTTCAAAGCACAGAAAAGCATGGCTGATGGAAACAAGGTAGGGGACATTTTTCCCTAATTTACTTTTGAGTGGTACCCATATTATTGTAACTTAGGCACTATGGGGGTACATTTTAGGTAATTTGCCTACATTTATTCCCAATTATTGCTCTGGTTCTAGAGTATAATAGAACTGGACATTTCTGGGTTTCAGTGAGACTTTTCTTTAGTTAAATATTGCTTAAACTTCATCAGTGCTTAGATCTTTGACTATGGCAGAATAGCTTTTTTCTTAAGAAATATATACAGTTTTCCTGTTACTCCATTTCAGGTTTTCTAAGGACTTTGCTATACTTTCTGTAGAAAATGCAAATATACTCTGCTATTCTGTCATTTTTTTCCACAGATTTATTTATTTGAGAGAGAGTGAGACAAGGAAGGAGCCCATGCATGTAAGCATGAACCAGAGGAGGGGCAGAAGGATAGGGGGAGAGAGAGAATTTCAAGCAGTTTCTTTGCTGAGCCTGGAGCCTGACGTGGGGTTCAGTCTCATAACCCTGAGATCATGACCTGAGCCAAAACCAAGTGTGGGATGCTTAACCAACCAAACCACCCAGATACCCCTTTTCTGCCATTTTTCTACTAAATTTTCTAGAGCATATGGTTTAATTCCTAAGAAACTAAAGAGGGTAGTTTAAATGATATGTTCACTCTCATAAGAATGACTGGGCTTGATTCTGGATGCTTCCTACCTAATCTTACTTCAGTGAGTTTCATATTTTAGGTCTTGTCGGTTGCAATCCCTACTCCTGAAAGTCATTTCTCTATTCATTAGTTTCAAACAACAGGAATACAATTAAAAATATTTTCAGTACTCTGTAAGCAAAAGGGGAAATCTATTTTAAGGATATGATGTTTCCCAGAATCCAGGGCCATTTATGTTTGTATGTTTGGAATTGGTTTCCAAGAACAAATAGAACAAATTCTCTCAGAAAAAATAATCTCTCTTTCTCTTCAGGTGCTTATGCTAAAAATTATAAAAACATAGTCAAGGAATCCCTAGATGAAGAGGTGAACGTTTGTATTATCCTGATAATCTTCCTACTGTTTACTCCTCTTAGTCATGAAGGTTTTGTGTGGAAGAAAGAATCAAATGGTCAGAGGAGAGTTGGAAAGTTGTTATAATTTTGGAGGTTAAACAAGTTTAGAAAAAGCAAAATTTTATACTCAGGTTGGGATGGGCATTGCTTGATTCCTAGGCATTAACTGTATTATAAAACAAACAAAATTTTCAAACATTCTTCCAGCCAAATGTTTATCTTAATTTGTATTTCCCAAGAACCTTATAAATTATAATTATAGATGCTGGAGAATTAGATACAATTAGTCTCACATGTTTGTGGATAAAGAAGTCTATAATCCAAATCTTTATTTTATATTCAGATGGATATTTCAGTCAAGACTTAGTCCTTTTTATTTGGGTTTATTCACAGAGATCACGCACTGCAACCTAAAGAAAAATGCCATTGTTTTCAGTATTAAAATGGTTGACTTCCTTTATATTATTGTATCACAAAATTAACTATTGTTTCTTGGAAACACTCCTTTTTTCCCCTCTTTATATGGATATCCTAATTGGATGAACTTGCTATTACTGAAATAATGCTACATAAATAGAAAAAAATCAGTGATTTATAACATTAAACATTCATTTTTCTTAGTCCTAGACTGCGGATCAGCATATATAGCCCTGCTTTGGGATATTGGTCATCTTGCATTCATGTTGCAGTTGGGTCAAGTCTGCTCCATAAACTTTTTTATTCTTCATGGGCCAGCAGCTACTGGAGATCTGTTCTCAGCACAGTGAATACCTGAAGTGAATGAAGATATCTAGGATAACATAAAGGGTTGTAGAAACGTCACATAAACACTAGTGTATGTGAATATAAGTAGAAAATTAAAGTATAAGTTTACTTTTAAAAAGCCATCTTTGCAAATGATTTTAATTTCTAATTATTGAATCAGTTCTGTCTCTGTCCACTTGATGCTCCAAAAGTCATTTTCTCATTTTCCAGAGAAATCATGGTCCAATTATAACTTTTATTTTATTTTTTTAAATTTTGTTTCAGATTTTACTTATTTGAGAGAGAGAGTGATTGAGTGAGCTTGAGCAAGGTGGAGGTGAGGGGAGCAGAGGGAGAGGAAGAAGGAGAAACAGACTCCCTACTGAGCAAGAAGCTCATCCCAGGACTCCAAGATCCTGACCTGAGCCAAAAGCAGATGCTTAACCAACTGAGACATCCAGGTGCCCATAACTTTTCTTTTAAATTAAGGAGTAATACTTGAAGAAAATAATAACAAAGACCAGTTCTAGTATACATGTGTATCCTAGCTTGCTTCACTTCTCTTCCAGTGACATATTATAATCAGAATATAGCAAGTTCTAAAATGAGACTTTTGCATTAAAAATGTTGGTCATTGCAAAATAGCATTGTAATATTGTGAAACTATTAGTAAATAGAGGAATTGATAGTTCTTATAAAAACTCCAAAGAAGAGCTAATTATTTCAACTTAAAAGTAGCATGAGTAAATCTCTCTTGTGTGTTTTAGTGCTTATGTGCATGATATTGTCTCATATATTACAGGAATATAGTGGAAGAATAGTACACAAGGAAGCCAACTTTTCTTTCTTTAAAGATTTTATTTATTTGATAGAGAGAAACACAGCTAGAAAGGGAACACAAGCAGGGGAAGTGAGAGAGGAAGAAGCAGGCTTCCCTTCTAGCGGGGAGCCAGATCAGGGCTTGATCTCAGGACTCCAGGATCATGACCTGAGCCAAAGGCAGATGTTTAATGACTGAGCCACCCAGGTGCTCCTAGGAAGCCAACTTTTAAAAATAGGTACATGACAATGATGAGGAACACTGTAATTTAATTCTGAATAAAATCCTTTTTTATTTCTTAATTTATGAGTAAGTTGGTATCAAGAATTATTCTGGGGCACCTGGGTGGCTCAGTCAGTTAAGTGTTTCTTCCTTTTTTTTTTTTTTTTTTAAGATTTTATTTATTTTTTTGACAGACAGAAACACAGTTAAAGAGGGAAACAAGCAGGGGGAGTGAGAAAGGGGGAAGCAGGCCTCTTACCGAGCAGGAAGCCTGATGTGGGGTTCAATCCTGGGTCTCCAGGATCATGACCTGAGCCAAAGGCAGTCGCTAAACCAGCTGAGCCACCCACGCGCCCCAAGTGTCTCTTTTTTTTTCTTTATTGACATATAGTATATTATCTGCTTCAGGGGTCATGAGATCATCAGTCTCATGGTGGATCATCAGTCTTGACTGTGTGGATCATCAGTCTTTCAGAATTCACAGCACTCACCATAGCACACACCCTCCCCAATGTCCCTCACCTAGCCATCCTATCTCTCCTCCCCTACCCCCCAGCAACCCTCAGTTTGTTTTCTGAGATTAAGAGTTTCATTTTTTCCTTTCCTACCACCAGGACCACCCCCATCTGCCGCCCTGCCTCTCTCCTCATATCAGAGAGATCATATGATAATTGTCTTTCTCTGATTGAAGTGTCTGATTCTTGATTGAGGCACAAGTCATGACCTCAGGGTCATGAGATCAAACATGCAATGGGACTTGCTGGGTGTGGAGCCTGCTTAGGATTCTCTCACTCCTTCTCCCTCTTCCCCTCCCCCTACCTCCTGCTAGCTTGTGCTCTCTCTCTTTCTGGAAAAAAAAAAAAAAAAAAAAAGAATTATTATTCTGGAAAATCACCTAAATGTAACTCAAACTGTCTTATTTTCTCAACAATGGAGCTTAATCAAGAGAGCATAGTTGAGAGCCTGAGTGTAGGTTATAAACAGGTATGTGTTTCATTCCTTACAAGCTAAATCAAAGGAAATTAAACAAAAGAGAAGAGAGTTGGGGGAACAATAGCTAGAGTGTGTTTAGATTTAGGGCTATTTTACTATTATCATTAAAATTAGTTTATTGAGATAAAGTAATGAATGCTAGCATGTATGAAAGACAAGGGTTATTGAATGAAGTTTGCCGTAAACCATGTCAGGGCAAGTAATGGGGATTTAAGAAGTAGAGGCAGTGTGTGCTTCTGGGTATTTCAGTCTAGTTCAATTACATTCAATTTTGGGGGTACCTGTAGCATGCCAGACCCTACTTTACAGTATGAGGGGATCAAGAAAAACCAGTACTTTTTTCTGAGGCCTTAGGAAACTTATAGTTAACAGGAATAAGTTGACAAGGCAAGTGTTTTTTATTTGACTGGAATACATTTGTTGTCTCACTATTTCAGTGAGGGACAAAGTTTTACCAAAATAGACATTGTAGAAATTCTTCACTACATAAAATGACTGGCAATAGGAAAGATGCATCTCTTGGGGAAGCAAGGTTCACAGATGATAGCTCTTAATGGAGAGAGTGTTAATAACTGTTCTACTTATTCCATGAGCCTGAAAGGTAGTGCGTGTTTGCAGAGCTATGACAGCAAAGTAGAAAATAGAATATGTATAAAATATTAAGCCACCCAAATTTCTACTTTTTTAACAAAAATATTTTATTTATTTATTTGAGAGTGAGAAAGTGAGAGAGAGAGTGCATGAGCAGGGGGAGCAGTAGAGGGAAGAGGAGAGAAAGAATCTTAAGGAGGCTCTACACCTAGCTCAGAACCTGATGCGGGGCTCAGGCTTAGGACCCTGAGATCAAAACCTGAACAGAAACCAACAGTCAGAGACCTAACTGACTGAGCCACCCAGGTGTCCCAAGCTGTTTTTTATAAAATCAATTTCAGGAAATTTTTTGAAGTTTATTCTTGGGGTCTATGATTACTTGGCTTCTTGTGAGTTGATATCATTGTATAATAATTGCTTGATTTTTTAAAAAGATTTGATTTATTTATTTGAGAGAGAGAGAGAGAGAGAGAGAGAGAGACTGAGACAGAGATAGCCAAAGAGAACACAAGCAGGGAGAAGAAGAAGCAGGCTCCCCCCTGATAAAGGACCCTGATGCAGGACTCCATCCCAGGTCCCTAGAATCATGACCTGAGCCAAAGGCAGACACTTAACAGACTGGGCCACCCAGGCACCCCCAAATTTCCTACTTTTTAAACTGGATTGTTTGGGTCCTTTCATAATCTCTAAAGTTCAAAATGGAATTTTAATATAAAATCAAGCAATTTGGGGTGGCTGGATTGCTCAATCTTCCTTCAGCTCATCTCCCTTCATCTCTTTTCAGCCTGCTTCTCCCTCCCCTCCCCACTTGTGCTCTCTCTGGCTGTCTCTCTCTTTCTCTCTCTCAAAATAAATAAAATATTTGAAAACTAAAAGAAGAGGGAGCAGCAGGCAAAGGAAGAGGGGAAAGCATTCTCCCTGCTGAACAGGGAGCCCAATGTGGGACTCGATTCCAGGACCCTGGGATCATGACCTGAGCCGAAGGTCACCTAGGTGCCCCTCAACTTAATTTGTATTATGAATAGAGTAGCTGTCATTAGGGGTTGGGGATGTAATATCAGGTTTCCAGTTCTACTTGACTATTTTATGAGGGAAAATGTATGCTTTGCTGATACCCAAGAATTCAAAGTCATGAATATCTTCATATATGTCTCGAGAATAAGTCTACTTTAGTGACATTTTTTTTTTATCTTTGCATGCATTAGCACATCAATACACACACATATGTGCATATGCCACATAATATTACCTTAAAATTTTACATGTTGGATATTTTATTAACTCAATTTATAGTTATTTCTTTTTTAAAACCTATCCAATATTTATTTCTGTTACCCTTTCATTCTTGCACAAATTGAACTTTTTACACTATGTGTTAAATTGATTTAATATGAAATCCAGTTTAATTATTAAATTTAGTTCAATATTTAATTTGGTTTAATAAAAGTGATCTTGCATATAATGTATGCATTTAATTGATATATTTAGGACAGGATAATTTTGAATAGGTTAAATATTTAATGTGGAGTAATTTTTTAAATTATTCAGGATTAAAAATAGAATAGATCTATGTTATCAAAGTAGTGAGCAGATAAATGTCACAATTTAATAAATTTTTGTTCACATTTGTGAAATACTGCCATTGCTTAACTTCTGATCACCGATTTGTCTCTGTCTATGATCAAACTAGGAATTCTATTTTATTAAAAAAGGAAAGAAGCTAAAGATCTTCAATATTGCAAAATCTTTTTTCCTTCTCTTTGAGATACCTAATACTGATATCATTTTTACCTACTTTTTTCCCTCTTTTACTCATTTGGATTCTTATTAATACATTATGACCATTAGTATGTCTTTTAAAATATAAGATGTTTAAAATGACTTAGCACTTCCTTCTCCTTCCTCATTCCTAAATTACACATCTTTAAAATTGCTTGCTGTCTGTTTCACAGCCACAACTCAAACTCCATTCTTAAACTTCCCATGCATATGCTTTCTTGTCAAGTTCACAAGTAATTGCTCATGGGTTCAGTGTCATCTTTCATTTCTTTCTCTTTCTCAGTCCCTTCTTTTTAACCCCTGCTTGCTTTTGTATTTTCCATTCCCGCCTGATAGCTCAAGCTCAATCAGCATTCCTCCCTAAATCATTATAGGTATTTCCTAAATGGTCTTCATGGTTAGATCCTTCTCTGATGGTTATATTTTCACTATCTTGCACTTTGCTGGTGGTGGGATCCCACCCACGGTCATTGCTCAGATGGTGAATTCAAATGAGTGGACACTGTGGTCAAAGCCTTAACTAACATGCAGATTTTCAAAGCAGAGGATCTATTTTTAAATTTCCCTTCATAATTACCATGGCCTGGAGGAATGTGAGTGTCCTCTAGAAGCTGAGAGAAACTTCCAATTCATGTCCAGCAAGCAGCTAGGAACCCATAGTCTTATAGCTACAAAAATACAAATTCTGTCAACAGTGCAATAAGCATGGGAGCAAATTCCTTTCCAGTCTCATCTCTGGATAAGAATGCATCCAAAATGACATCTTCATTTTAATCTTGTAAGACTCTGAGTGGAGGACCTAGTTATGGTGCTCAGACTCCTGACCCACAGACACTGAGATAATATATATTGTTTTAATATGTTAAATTTGTGGTGATTTTTTTTTATGCAGCAGCAGAAAACTAATAGAGTTATGTAAACTAAATACTTGAGGCACCGAAAAATCTCCCAACACTCATATCACTACATCTCTCCAACATCCCTTATACTATATCCCTGACACCCTGAACCTCAAATTCAAGCTTGAAAAGGCTACTTCTTGCAACATTAGACCACTTGCCCTTCTCTGACCATGGGATGTTTGTTCACATCTCTTTGTATTCATGATGGGTCTTCTTAGAGTTAACAAGAGTGGGTGACATATTCTACTTATTGTAGGCTGGGCATGGTAGGTAGGTAGTTACATGCACAGACATAGCATTGAAGCAAATCGTGTCACAACTTGGAGGAGTTTTCCCTTCTCACCTACCTTTGCATCCACCTTAGTCAGCCTGGGCTGTCGTAACAAAGTGCCATAGACTGGGTGGCTCCAATGACACATTTATTTTCTCCCAGTTCTGGAGGTTGGAAATTCAAGAGCAAGATGCCAGCATAGTCAGGTTTTGGTAAGAACACTCTTCCTGGTTTGCAAATAGTTGCCTTCTTTAGGTCCTTTCTTGGCAGAAAGACAGAGAGGAAACAAGATCTCTTTTTGTCTCCTCTTGTAAGAGAATTGGTCCTTTTATGAGGGCATTACCGTCCCGATTTCATCTAAACCTACCTACCTCCCAGAGTTCCTGTCTTCAAATACCATTACATTGGGGGTTTAGGGCATTACCATATGAGTTTCGGGCTGGGGGCACAAGGCAGATCATAGCAGCATCCTTTTATTATCTCTCCAGAGAAGTCTCTATTTTGTCTCAGTACCTTTTTGCAAACTCCTTTTAAAAGAAACAATGCATACCTGGACTATCCCTGACTATTCAGTGTCTTAGATAAATAGCTAGAGCAAGTATAACAATTTTTATCTGTTTCAACATATATGTGTTTTGTTTTGTTTTGGTTTGGATTTTAAGATTTTATTTATTTATTTGACAGGGAGAAACACAGCTAGAGAGGGAACACAGGAGGGAGAGTGAGAGAGGGAGAAGCAGGCTTCCTACCGAGCAGGGAGCCCAATGTGGGGCTCGATCCCAGGATTCCAGGATCTTGACCTGGGCTGAAGGCAGTTGCTTAACCAACTGAGCCACCCAGGCACCCCTCAACATATATGTGTTTTTAACTGTACCTTCTCTTTGTAGCAGATGATACTATTTTGTTTGTTTGTTTCATTTATGAAAGTCCTATTAAGTGTTCTTTTTAAGTGTATTTATTTAAAATTTAATAAAACAAATTATATGAAAGAAAATATGAAATAACCATTAACATAGGTACTAGCAAATGGCTTAGATGTGATCCATCATGACTATACTTTGGGAAACTTCATCATTTGCATTAAATCCCTCCTTCCCACTTTTCTTCAGGATCCAGCTCACGTATGCCCTGCTCTGATAACCTACAATATCCTACTTTAATTAATTAACGGCCTTAGTGATTCAATAGAAGATAGCTCAAAACATTATTAGGGCATATATCAATTCATTAGAAATTTGTTTCTCTTGATTCATTATAAATTCTTGCTAAACAAGCAAGATCATGTCTTGCCATGTCTTTAGCATGGTGTTTTGAACATGGGAGAAATGTGTGAGTCATTTTAAATATGGTCCTACTATAAATGAGATGTAATACTGGCTGGTATAGTATTTACGGAGATAAATAAGACATCTTACCTGTACTTTATGACCTTAATTCAAATTACCTAAGTGAATCTTGTCTGAAAAGACATAACAAAAGACAAACACGGTAGAATTGAGTAGAAGTACATGATAGATTATAAAAAAGTATTAAAGATTGCCAATGAATTTGTTTGTTTTTGATTTTCAAACTAAAAACACATTTTACTTCCCTAAAATTTCAATTATAAAGCCAAAGGAAAGAAAGAAGTGATTATATGTGAGAAAAGTTTAGCCAGTATATGAAGCTATTTCCTTGTCACTAATCATTTCTTCTATAATAAATTGAAAAGTTTGAAAGCTTCATTACCTTTTAATTTAATTCATCAACCACTTATTGTACTCCTACTAGGTGTGAAAAAGTACCACGCTCCTTAAAATTATTAATGTATAATATAGTAGTAGGTGAAGAATAGCTAATTGACATGGAAAAAGAAAAAAGAAACACAATTGTCTTTCTCTGTCCTTTGACTTAATGCTATTCTCATAAAACTATTTATTGGTGACATTTACCTAATGTGTTGATCTCAATTAGGTTGAATATATTCGTTGATTTTTTCATTCTTCTTTTAGAAAATGTATGAAACATATTATAAAACTGAATGTTAAAAGATCAAAAGATGTTTCTTTTTAGGGTAAGTAAATAACATATAATATCCAATAATAACAACAAAAAACTTCAACTATCCTATTTCTTCTCTAAGAAAAGAAAAAGGAAATGATCTCTTTTATCTGTTCAAACCAGAGATGCATCTATATGTTATCAAATATTTGAATGAAAAATTTATAGGAAGCTCTATGTAAGTAAAAGTGCTTTTCACTATTAGAAAAAATAGTGATCTCTAAATAAATTCAATCTTCAGGGTGTTCTAGACAGTGGAATGCTTTAAGTAGTAGGCATTTATGGAGGAAGGGCTGTTTGTACATGCTGTGTAAACAGCCATAGGAGGGATGAAAGTCTGCTTACATCCAAACATTTCAGATGAACAAACACCAACCTTAAAACATCAACCTCTTTGGTAATCAAGGAAAAATACCTAAATTCCAATTATCTCTTTTAAATTTTTAAGCTGAGTATTTAGATCCTGAATTTTTCCACGTTTCATTTTTAGGTTTTGGGATCATGAGACAGTGAATTATTTCATGTTGAGAGAAAATGTAGCATTTCTGAAAATTTTCTTACTGTTTAAGAATATTAACTCAAAGATTGCCATACTATGATTGGCTTAGCCACCATTTGCTTGCATTTGATAATATTTTGGCACATTTTGGATAAAAAGTCTGCAGATATTCTCCAGTATAATAAATGAAAGGAGGATTGCCATAGAAATAGGAATGCTTAAAAGTACTTAGCTTGAGCAATCAAATTAAATTATTATAGTGTTGCTCTGTAATGAGAAAGGCAATTTTTCCCCTTAGTGTTATAGATCTATGTGGAGACAAAGGGCAAAATAAGTGAGAAATGTGGTTCAATTGACCCTGGAAGGGAGAAGTTATTCATATGTCGGTAGAGGTTTAAAACCCATTTGCCATGCATTTCTTGTTATTGCATTTTAATTATAGTGAGTACACATATGCTGACAGTGCATGAGATCATATTTGTTAAATGGACCTCAACTTATGCAGTACTCATCAGAAAGCCTCTGGGATTATACAACATATAGTCTTTGTTATGCTTACAAAATAAAGGACAGCTCAGCTCTGTTAGGTGTTATTTCAAGGATAAGAATATAAACCAAGGAAATAAATTCTTAAGGTGTAAATAATTAGAAAATAAGAGCTCGAAGTCTCCCTCAAAAGAAAAGTAAATAGATTAAAAAAAAACTTTCAAGGCATAATATAAGTTAGTATAGCTACGGGATGCCTGGGTGGCTCAGTCAATTAAGCGCCTACCTTAGGCTCAGGTCATGATCCCAGCGTCCTGAGATATAGTCCCACATCAGACTCCTTGATCAGCAAGGAGCCTGCTTCTCCTTCTGCTTCCCTCTCCTTCTGCTTGTGTTCTCTCTCTCTGGCAAATAAATAAAATAAAATCTTTAAAAAGAATATTTAAAAAAATTAGTATAGCCACTTGATGGTATATATCTTCAACTACTGTATAAATAAGTATGTCACACAATAGAAAAATATGTATCTACTTTTTATTTATTAAGTAAATCCATATATATTTATTAAAATAAGTTCAGTTTCTGAAGCACCTGGGTGGCTCAGTCGTTGGGTATCTGCCTTCAGCTCAGGTCATGATCCCAGGGTCCTGGGATTGAGCCCTACTTCAGGCTCCCTGCTCGGCGGGAAGCCTGCCTCTCACTCTCTCACTCCCCTGGCTTGTATTCCCTCTCTCTCTGCATTTCTCTTGTTAAATAAATAAATAAAATCTTTAAAAAAAAAAAGTTCAGTTTCTGAGAGTATTAGGCCACATAGTATAAGGTGAAAACTGAGGATTAAATCTCTGTGTTGACCCTTTAGCTCTCTCTGTTTTAAAGCCCTGTACTGCCCATTATCCCCAAGTAACTTCTAGAACTGCACATAGTTGTTCACAAAAAGAGCAAGCACACCGATACTTAATGCTGGAATAAAAAACTCAAGCATGTGCCCTACTAATGGGACCCCTTCAGTGTTCCTTGACTGATGGGTCAGAATTAACCATATGTAAATGGCTAAGTTGTTTTTATTCCCAATTATAATGTCACATAAAATCCATATGCTATGAGTCCATAATTATAATGAAGATGGTGGTGGTGGTGTTCATGATGGTGTTGCTTTTTATTATGAAATATTTTAGATACTCATGAAAGTGTAAAATTGAATACACATCTAGGTACCTCTCATGTAGTTTTAGACATAAAACATTCCAAATGTAGTTTAAAGCACTCTATAACTATATTCCATACTTAACTTCCCCATAAAAAGATAGCTATTCTAAATTTGATATTTATTATTCCTAAGCATTTGTTTACTTCCTCTGCTATATGAATGTACCCAAAACTGAACAATAGTCCTATATATTTTAAAAATGTAAAAAATCTATATCATACTGTATTTTCTTTTTGACATCCCTCTTGTGGTTGTCTGTGCATTCTTTCTTTCTTTTTTTTTTTTTTAAGATTTTGTTTATTTGACAGAGAGAAACACAGCCAGAGAGGGAACATAAGCAGGGGGAGTGAGAGAGGGAGAAGCAGGCTTCCTGCCGAGCAGGGAGCCCAATGTGGGACTCGATCCCGGGTGTCTGGGATCATGACCTGAGCCGAAGGCAGTCACTTAACCAACTGAGCCACCCAGGCGCCTCATTATTTCTGATTCATATAGCTCTGATTTGCAATGGTGTATGATATATCTTTATATGCCTATTTCAGATGTAATGTATTCATTTGCTTGATGAATAGATATTAAGTGTATTTCCAGTTCTTTATTGTTATGAACAATGCTCTACGTTTCATTTGGGGTCTGCCCCTGAACTGGATTTTTTTTTTTTTTTTTTTTTGCCCTTCTAGGTGTATTCGTGACCCTGCTCAGTGCTCTGGCAGGCTGATCCTCTACTGAATGTATTAATTTGTTCCTTTTTCTTTGGCTTTTCAGTGGGTTCAGCTGATGGGAGACATCCATACAAAATCAAAGGGTGAAAGGTGAGAGGGTAAGTTTTTTTTAAATTATATTTAAAATATATTTTTAAATGCACACATAATAAATTTACAGCTTACTAGATCTTTGAAAAGTGAACACACCTTGAGAACCTCTATCCAGGTCAAGACAGAGAAGAGTATCAGTATCCCAGATGCTTCATATTTCCTCTTAGCTATAACTTCCTCCCAAGGCAACCCCTATTTTTACTTTTGTCTCTACAGATGAGCTTTAGTTATTTATAACATGTGATTGGAACAATGTGGTATCTTTTTTTTTTTTTACATTTTGCTTCTTTAACTCAATATAATATGTGTATGATTGATCCATGATGTTGTATGTAGCAGTTATATTCGTTTTCAGTATTGTACGATATTTTATTGTGTGAAATTATCATATTTATTTGCCATTTCTACTGTTGATAGAATTTGGGTTGTTCCTAGCTTTGCAGTACTAAGAATGATGCTTCTCTGAACATTTTCAATACATGCTTTTGGTGTACATATGAATATATCACTCTTAGTTTTATACCTAAGAATCGAACTGTGAGATAGTAATAGGGTGTGCATTTAGTTAGTAGTTAACTGAGGATTTTCCTATGATGAGATTTATTCTCTCATCAGCAGCATAGGATAGCTCCTGATGCTCCACATTGTCATAATACTTTTCAATTAAAAATTTTCAAATCATTCAAGTGGGTGTCGAGAGTTACAGTATTGTGACTGAAGTTGCCATTCCCTTTCTGGTGTTGTGGAACAATTGTTTTTATTGAAGTGTAGGCATTCTTTTGGGGACATGATTTTTCCAAATCTTTTGCCATTATGAATCAAATAGTCTTTTGCTCCATTTGTAGAAAAGTCTTTTGTTGGATATAGGAATTGCAAATATCTTCTAATTTTGGCTTGTTTTTCACTCTTTTGATGACCTCTTTGATAAACAGAAGTTCTTAATTATAATAAAATCCAATTTATATGTTATTTCTCTTATTGTTAATGCTTTCTTAAGTCTTCTGTATGAAATGTTTTTCTGCTTCAAGATCATGACTACATTTTTCTGTTAAAATCTTGACATAGAAAGAGTCATTTTTTCTGTCACAATTAGATCTAAAATCCATTTAGAGCTGATTTTGCATGTCTACTCATGAAAGACTGGCTTGTAATTTTTCTTACACATGCTAATCCAACGAGATTTTACTTCTACTTCAGACTTTAGATTTCAAACTTCCTGTATGTCTCTTACGAACAGTGCATTGCAGGGATTTTCTAATCTTTCTAATCTTTATTTTTTAAATTTGAAATGTCATTAGTATATACTGTCTTATTAGTTTCATGTGCATACATTTATAGTGACTCAATATTTTTATACATTATGAAATGATACCACATGAAGTCTAGTTATCATATGACACCATGCAGAGTTGTTACAGTGTTATTGACTATATTTCCTATGCTCTACACTACATCTCTCTTTCTCTTTTATTTTATACCTGGAAGTTTGTAAATTGTAATCTCCTTCACCTTTTTGCCCACCACCCCAACCACTTCCCCACTTGGAACAGGCACTTTCTATCCTGTGTCTATGAATCTGTTTCTGTTTTAGGTTTTGTTCATTTGTTCCACATATAAGTGGAATCTATAGTACTTATCTTTCTCTGTCGGACTTATTTCACTTAGCATAATACCCTCTAGATCCATCCATGATGTCATAACTGGAGAGGTTTCATTCTCTTTCATAAATGACCATATCCCATTGTATGTATATACCACATTTTCCTTATCCCTTCATCAATGTCAATAGACATGTGGGTTGCTTCCATATCTTGACTATTGTAAATAATGCTGCAGTGAATATGGGATGCATATATCTCTTTCAATTGGAGTTTTTGTTTTCTTTGGATAAATGCCCAGAAGTGGGATTGCCAGATTTTATGGCATTTCTGTAGTTTTTTTGGAACCTGCATACTGTTTTCCATAGTGACTACACCAGTTTACACTCCCACCAACATTGCTAGAGGATTCCCTTTTCTCACATCCTCACCAGCACTTTTTTTAAAAAATCATTTTAATAATAGCCAGTCTGATCAGTGATTAGTGATGTTGAGCATATTTCATGTGCCTACTGGCCATCTGTGTGTCTTCTTTGGCAAAAGGTCAATGTGAGTCTTTTGCCCATTTTTTAATATGTTTTCTTGTTTAGAAATTCTCTGATCTTTGTTTTAACTGGCAAGTGTAGTTTAGTTATATTTCATGTGTTACTGGTCGATTTTTTTTTTAACCATACTATTTTGTAGTTTTTATTTGTCTTGCTTTTTCTATGTTTAGTTATTTGGTTCCTCACTTGAAATGGTATTTATTATTATTACTCCATTATATTCCTTCAGTTGGCCTGAAAGAATATTCTAGTGAATGTCTTTAAAATTTAGTATGCATACTTTTAATAAGGCATCAAGTCAGTATCCTTATCATTTTCCTGAAAAACCCAAGGATATAAGAATACTTTAGTGGTGTCATCTCCTGCTATAGTTATTTTTCTAGTGCTTTAGTAACATTTTTTTAAATTCTGAAATTAGTTGCTATTATTATATTCTCAGATTTACCCAAATATTTGTCAATTTCTCTGTCTAAAATTTTTTTTTGTATCTCAGTTCTTTCATTTTCTGTTTTTTTTTTTCTAATTTATATATTATTTATACATATATTTCTAATGTATATATAAAGATGACCTCTACTGACTAAGCATTAAAGATAAACTATCTCAGGTTTTGTTGAATATAAATTTTTTTGCCTTACATTCCTATGTTGAAGTTACTTTCTCTCAGCATATTGAAGGTACCACTGTACATTTTCTTATTTCTACTAATGCTCTTGGTGTTAGTCTAATCACTTTCTTTGTAGCTTGTCAAGTTTTTTTTTTTTTTCCTTTTCCATCTCTGATTTTAATGTCTGCCTTTATCTTTGATATTTGCAGTGTCTCTATGTCTGGTGTGGATATATAGTTTATTCATTTTAGGATTTCTTCTTCTTTTTAAAAGTTTTCATTTAAATTCCAGTTAGTTAACATAGAGTGTAATATTAGTTCAAGTCTACAATATAGTAATTTAACACTTCCACACCTCACCCAGTGCTCATCACAACAAGTGCACTCCTTAATCCCCATCACCTATTTAATCCATCCTCCACCCCATATCCCTTCTGTAACCATTAGTTTGTTCTCTATAGTTAAGAGTTGGCTTCTTAGTTTGCCTCTATCTCTTTTTTTTCCCTTTGCTCATTTGTTTTGTCTCTTAAATTCCACATATGAGTGAAATTATAGCATTTGTCTTTCTCTGATGGACGTATTTCCTTTAGCATGACACTATTTCACTCCATGTTGTGGCAAAAGGCAAGATTTCATTCTTTTTTATGGTGTAGTAGTCCATTGTGTGTATATACCACCTCTTCTTTATCCATTTATTAGTTGATGGACATTTGGGCTATTTGCATAATTTGTCTATTGCAGATACTGCTGCTATAAACATCAGGTTATATGCATCCCTTTGAATTAGCATTTTTGTTTTCTTTGTGTAAATAACTTGGTGTAGGGTAACTCTATTTTTAATTTTTTTTGAGGAAACTCCATACTGTTTTCCAGAATGCCTGCAACAGCTTGCATTCCCACCAATAGTGCAAGAGAGTTCCCTTTTTTCCACATCCTCACCAACACCTGTTTTTTCTTGTATTCCTTGTTTTTAGTCATTCTGACAGATGTGAGGTGATATCTCATTATAGTTTTGATTTGTATTTCCCTGATGATCAGTGATGTTGAGCATCTTTTCATGTGTCTGTTGACCATCTGTCTTGAATTAGAGAAGTTATGTCTTTCACCAAGTCTGAAAAAATTATTATCTCAGACATTATCTCTTTGAATATTCCTATTCATTCTGTCTAGTCTTTTTGCTGGGCCTCTAGTATAGAATACATCCTTATTTTATATCCAATATTATTAACATCACTTTAATATTTTTCAACCCCTTTTTATTTGAGTGATATTTTTAAAATTTGTGTCTTCAGCTGTATATGTAATTTGCTACTTAATTTGTACATTGAGCTTATAATTGCTATGATTTTATTTTATTGTTAAATATTATATTTGGCTCCCTCTTTTATTTTGGTAGTACTTTATTTCCTATTTTCTAAATTGTCTTTTATTTCCTTGAATATTTTAAATAGAGAATGTATTTTTACATTAATATTTTGTGTTAAATAAATAGGTTACATTCTGTAACTAACCTTTTATTTGGGAGATGTCTCTTTTTGATGTTTGTTGTTTCTTTTGATTTATTTATGTTGACTTGTTTTAGTGCGCATTTTGTAATTTCAGTGGGCATTATTTGTAGCAATACAGCAGGCCTTGGGTTGAAGGTACATGCAGAGAGAATATGGATTTTCTTTTGTTTGGTGCTCTAAGGTGCTAACAGTTTGGGTCAATTTTAAAACAGTTTCTTGGCTTAGAGCTCCCTGATTTTCCATAAAATACATATTTTAACCTGAAACCGCACATTGGTAACTGTTGATTGTGAAGAGGTCTCTCTTTTCCCTATCATCACTCCCCCTGGATACAAGTCAGTTTCTTAGCTCCTTGCTTTTGTGATTGGACTATTTACCAAGTTCACCCTTTTACAACATGGTGTAGCATTTTAAGATTCTTAGTTTCCTGTGGAGTGTCAATTCCAACTCCCAACTTTTTCCTGGCCCTCATGGCTTTATCAACCCTAGCATCAACATAGTCTTTCTGTTCTGGTGTTCATCTTTTTTCTTATCTTGGGATCTAGGGATTTCTCTCACTTTGCTTAATTTCAGTTAAATATCTAAAGAATATCTGATTTTTCATTGCCTTTATTTCTAAGTGTTTTATATTGAGAAACTGTTAAAGGTATCTAGTCCACCACATTAGTAGAAACAGAAGGATATGCATCTTGAAAACTAATTGAAAATTTCATGTTCTCCAATTCACATTTTCTGTTGCCTCAATAAAATGTCCAGAATTTACTTTTATATGTAATTATATACTTGATATTATATATTATATACATACACATATGAAACCCACACATATAAAATCATGTGGGGCATATGTTTGTAATAAATTCATTTACAGATGCTGGATGTGTGTGCATGTGTGCCTTTTGTTCCTGATTATCTTCACATCCTGGAGTGAAACTCACCCTGTTGCTTCCTGTAGCATTTCCTTAGGTTAAGTATCTGCAGGACATTTGCTTCTCAAGAATGTTGTCAATAACCCACTTCAATTAGTCAGTAATTAAAAATCACTTTATTATTTATGATTTTCCTTCTTTATTGTCTTCTTTCACAATTTGTGAGTGTTCAAAGGCTTATGTTTTTAGGAACATTAATTCTCTGTCACATTTACAGCTTTTTTCCTTAAATCTAAACAAGTTGTTTCTATCACACAAAGAGCCTTTGTCTTTGAGAAATATTCATTGTTTACACTTTAAACTGGAGTTGAAATAATTATAGGTTTTGCTTTTTTTAATTAAAAGAGGGAATGCAATGTTATGATTGGTTATGTTTATGCTGCTTTACAATGCCATCAGTGGGATCTAAGATTCATGATGAACAGTAATGAGGAAGATCTTTTTTGAAGCCCCTAATGGCTACCAAACAAATACTTTAGAATGTATGAAATTTGCCTTAATGGAATGGCGTTATCACCAGTTCCTCCTGGAATCTGAATTCTTTTAATTGATAACAAACATATGTTTGTGATTATTTTAAATGACAGCAAGGCACACAAAAATCTTTCCCATTTTTTCATCAAATTTCAGAACCTGAGAGATTAGATGGGTAAAGTTTTTAGCATGTCAAGTTATCGCTTGCATTCTCTTTCAAAAACAGGAAGCGTTGTACCTCTTGAGGCCCCTCATTTCATTTTAGAATAAATTTAATTAGAAGTATAGCTTGGAAGTCAATTAAGGTATTCTGTCCTTGGAGAACTCTGTCTTAGAACAAGAACAGGATTGCACCCCTCGGAAACTCTCCAAGGACTTGGAGCAGGGTGGTATAGGGGTTTCTGGGGACAGAGGTCAGTTTCTAGCTCTCCAGCTTTCTCTCTGTATGGATGCCTTTGCTAAATTGGGTTAATTTCTAAAGTTTGTCCTGCGTGGGTTGTGGGTTATTTCCTCTGTGTCCGTTGGTACTCAGCCCTTTCCAAAATGTTCATAAGGAATCAGCACTCACACCTTTCTGTGTGTAATAGAGTTTATTAAATTTGGGGGGAGGAGAAGGGGTCTTATTTCACAACTTAAACACTTGTAAGTGTCTATAAGAACTTGTTCTTCTATCTAATAAGTCAATGATAATGTCAATTTATGCTTGACAACAATGCAGTGGCAATCACAGTGTGCCGTGAGTTCTCTTTCCAGATCATACCGTCCTGTTAGTCAGGAGGAGTCTTTCTCTTCTTTTCCTCTGACAGTGTATAGTTGTGCAGGCCCAGGCGGAGTTTATCTCAGGCTCACATGACATATTCACACTACATATTAAAGTGCTGTGGCACACTTTTAGGGAGGGCTGAGTCATTTAGTAAGTTACTGAGAGATGGGAGAGCATAGTGAAGCAAACAGGACCAGACCGGGGAACCCAACTTCTTTTGCTCAAATCCTGGTTCTGCCAATTGCTAGGTATCATAGGCAATTATTTCACCTGTCTCTGTCTTTTTGTTTCCATCTATAAAAATAGGATAATAATACTACTTTTAGAGATTTTTTTGTAAGGAGTAAATGAATAAATACATATAAGACACTGAGGACATTAACTATCACATAGTAATGCTCAAAATTCAGTAGCTATTATTTTTTAACCTTGAGGCTCAGTCACACCTTATATTGCTTGATCAGTTAATGAGGGACTATAATTTGCAAGATGATACTTATTGTTGGAGATATATATATATAAATCTATATATATATATATATATATATATATATAAAACTGCAATTGAAATTGAGTTTTTGTGCATAGGCAAAATGTGTCTGTGTGATTAGAATAGGAATCGACATCTGTTTTTTCTGCGTGTCTTAGCCAGTTTTGTATTTCTTTTTTAACATAAGAGCTTATAAATTGTGCTGTGTTTATTTTGATGATCAAAAGTTTATTGATTCTCAGTTTGATATCATGGGCAGTTCAGTATTTTCTTAGTAATATTTAGAAAATTTTTTTCTTTTTTAATATTTTGATAAACTGTTACACTTAGCTTGTTATAGTGAAATGCACTTATTGTTAAACATATTGATTACTAAAATTTCTGAAAGAAAATAACTTATTTTTAGACCAACTTTTTCTAGTTCATTTCCTGTTTTTAATTTAAACAAATTTTGACAAAATCTTTATAGCATGAACTTTTTTAATATAAATAACAAATAAATTAGAAATTTATTTACTGTTATTGAGATGAGATTTGATTCCTTGTAACTTTTAACCTTTAGCCTTATTTCTAAAAATTACTATGTATAAAAGCCTTTATCTCCACACCCAAGATTCAAGAAAAAGCTTGGCACATACTATTCAATAAATATAATTTCATAGCAACCCTTCCTCACATTTTCAGCTTTCTATCGTCTTCTGGTTGTCTATCTAATGGAAGGGAGATTCCTGCATTATGATCTTAACTTGCCCAACTAAGTAAAAGCCAGAGTATCGCTTCCCCAGACCCCTCAGCAACTGAGCACAGTCATGTGACCCGGACTTTATGAATCAGGAGTATTCTAAAGAGCTCTGTAGGCAGTGAGTGACTGGGGAAGCAGCTGGATGGAGTTTGTGGCTGGAAATGTCTGGAGTTGTGGCCAAGAGCAGTGAGAGAACATGCTACAGAGACCTAAGTCAAGGCTCTCGTCATCAGGTAACAACCACTCCAACTCTCTGGTCCTGATAAGATTCTGTGGTGTTCTTAATATCCTTTTTAGACTCTTCTCTTTTTGAGTTGGGCCGAGAGGACTACGTTACATACAACTCTGAATTCTGACATATAATGTTGAAAAAAAGAATTCTTATTCTTCTCAAAGACAAAAAAAAGCCCAAATTTCCTCAAATGTTCCTCATATTTAAAAATAGATTTTGCCTCAGATCAACAAAATTTGGAAAACCAAATTCAAAATAATTGTAAGAGCTTAGCAACTTTATAACAAGAATAGTTAAAATTAGTTAAGACACCAACGCTCAGATTGGTATGGATTGTTTATAACACCTATTCCTGAGCAACATTATCAACAGCAAAACCTTTGAAAGCACAGTTAGGGTTGCTTATCTAAGAGCCAAAATAACCATGCCTGCTGATGTTCCTTCAACCTCACTGCTACTTTCCTCTGGCTGTGTGTAAACTTGTCACTGTTGTTAAAGCTCAGTGTCCAGAACTGAAGACAACGTATCAGGTGAAGTCACTGTTTGCAGGAAGAAATGAGCTGTCATCTTTCTTATTCTGTATCCTGTATTTTTTATCAATGTGTCCAAATTCACATTAGATTTGTCAGTAGGCCTAAGTTTTGAAATATAGTAATTGTTGGTTAAAGACAAAACATTAAAATTGTAAGTGTATTGTACCTTTAATCCCAGAAAAAGAAAAGCTATTCTATAGATGGTCCTAGTTTATGGAACTACATGGAATTCCAGATTCAAAGTAATTGCAATATTTTCCCATGGTCCATTTTTATTACATATGAATCAACAGGATCATAGAATCAATATCTCAAAGACATAGCTGCACTCCTATTTTCATGGCAGCATTCTTCACAATAGCTAAGATATACAAACAACCTAGGTATCTATTGATGGATGCCTAGATAAGGGAAATGTAAAAGTACAATCCGAAAAAAAAAAAAAAAAAGGTGATCTTATAGAAACAGAGTAGAATGATAGTTACCAGGGACTTGGGGAATGAGAAATGGGAAGATGCATTTCAAAGGGTACAACTTTCAGTCATAAGATGAATCAGTTCTGAGGATCCAATATACAGCATGGGAACATAGTTAATATGGTATCCTTGAAATTTGCTGACAGTACATCTTAAGCATTCTTACCACACATAAGCATACACGTACATGCACACATATACAAAATACTTAACTGTGTGAGGTGATGGATGTGTTAATTAATTTGATGTTGTTAATCATTTCACAAAGTATATACATAGCAAATCATCCAGGTACACTTTAAATATTTATAATATCTGTCAATTATTCCTCAGTAAAGCTGCAACAAAAGAAAACTTACTCAGAAAAAAAAAAAAAAAAAAAAACTTACTCAGAGAAGACAGAGTTCAACATAAATGTAATCAAAATAACAGTGCTTCCAAGTGTTTAAACTCCCAGGCAGTGAATAAAAGTGGTGATCCCCTGTGGATCACCCCAGAAGCAAGGTCTAGATACTTCTATGTACACTCAAGTTTGGGAGTGGACCATAGACATTTTTTCTGTTCCAACAAATGACATGCTGATGCCCATTCATAGCTGGATTAAGGATTCTTTGCAAGACAAAAGATTTTAAGTTATAAATTCTACACTCATTGGTTCTATTCTTTCAATCCTATGTAGAAGTAATAATAATAGTTGGAAGGTTTTACTTTTGTAGATTTTTATGTATTCAAAAATAGTATTAAAGAAAATATATTTACAAATTTCCTCAGTTATATGGACAATAAAACATAATATTTAAAATATAGTAAAATACATAATAGAGAAGTTATAAAATTTTGATATTTTCAGTATTTTTCCCAATGCATATTGTCATGCAGATAGGCACATTTGAGGCATAATTTAGATCAACTAATTGAAAAAGTAAAAAAATATTGATAAGTATCTTGGGAAAATCAGGGGCGGCTGGGTGGCTCAGTTGGTTGGGCAGCTGCCTTCGGCTCAGGTCATGATCCTGGAGACCCGGGATCGAGCCCCACATCGGGCTCCCTGCTCGACGGGAAGCCTGCTTCTCCCTCTCTCAGTCCCTCTGCTTGTGTTCCTTCTCTAGCTGTATTTCTCTCTGTCAAATAAATAAATAAAATCTTTAAAAAAAAAAAAGAATCTTGGGAAAATCAATTAAATATTAATGAAAAGTTGGATAATGTAAGTTAAATCTGACAGGTTCTGAGAAAATATGAAACCTCTGTATGTTGAAATGACATAAAGAAATGATGTTTATGAGTGCTTGTCTATAAATTTTTATGATCTTCAGAGGAGTAGCATCTACTGTTTCAGCTAATAGAATGGGAATGAAAGGAAGACATAGGGATTTGATGAGATTCTCCTGACAACAGATATTGACTTGGTTTGTTGCATCATTAACAAGTTCATGGTTTGACTGAGTTTTTAAAGTGCATCAGATACAAAATATGAAACTAAGATCCAACCTTTTTAGGTGGTGTACAAGATAATGGGAAATCACTGAGAATTATCTGAATTCAAGAAGGGTTAATAAGGCTATGCAAGTTGGTAACATATGGATGTGTTAGTTGGGAGCCTCAAGTTTGTTTGAGGCACTGAGGGACCCAGTGTGCACTTCTGCCCCTCAGAGGGGTTTAGTCATTTGGCTTGAAAGGCTTGTCATTTCAAGATTGAGACAGATTTAAAATTTCTCAAAGCACGTGTTGGCATGAGCACTGGGTGTTATATGCAACTAATGAATCATTGAACGCTACAAACAAAAACTTATGGTGTACTACATGCTGGCTAACTGAACATAATTAAAAAAAACCCAGAAAATAAATAAATAGAAATAAAATTGCTCAAAGCGTAGCCCCCTGTTTTTTAAAAAAATTCTTGATCAGCTCAGGAAAAAAATTGAATGCATAAAGACTTGAGAATAACGTTCAAGTCTTTACTTAAAAGATACCTTTTTTAAACTGCCATGCAGAACATTCTGGTAATGTATTTTTACTTTCACAGTAAAGTTTAGGGAATTTAAAAATCTCCCTCGCTGGGAACACGGTTTGCCTGAGTGCTCTTTAACATTAGTACCACATTGAAACTATCGTTAATGGAGAATCAATTTGAAAATTAAATTAACTTCACACATCTTTTTAAAATAAAATTTGAAATAGGTTAGTAGTCTGCAAAATTAATATCCCATTAGTTTAACTTTTCTGTAAATGACGAATGAAATTTCTGACCAAAGAGGCATTTAGCTGTCTAGATTTTTGTTTGCTTTAAATCTATGTGAACTTGAAATACAGTCTTCTTGACAAATGAGGTTACTAGAAACTAAATGGGAATTCTTATTTGCCACCGCAGTGATGACATGAAGAATCACAGCCTTTAGCTTGGGGCTACTAAGCTCTTAATAATGAGAGAAAGGTGTTCCATCTTCACCTACGGTAGAGCCACAATTACGATGAACAAAAATAGCTGCCAAGGCTTCTCCAGAAAATATTCATGACAGTGAGAAAAATATTGATTTTAAATGCCAAGAAATGAAATATCTTCTAAAGTGTTCATTTCAATCCAACTATTATTTTCCAAAAGAGACTGAATGGACTGTAAAGTGTTTCATAGTGCTATTTCACATTTAACACTTCAGAAAAAAATCCCAAACAAGAACTTGCAATTTTTCTCTCTCACCTACTCTCTCTTTCTGAGTATGCACACTTTCCTTCTTTCTCTCATGTTCTCTTACTCTTAAACAAAAGCCACCTCAGAATGTACAGAAGAAAAACAAGTTACATGAGAATAAAAAACAAGTTATATGAGAATCAAGTTAATTGATTGTTTATTTTAACAGAATATTAGGTAAATAATGTCTGCAAAATATGAAGTGTGCAGAAGGGATGTCACTTTGATCAAGGACAACACACTAGGTCTCAGCCCTTATGCTTTAGTGTACCAGCTTCTCTCTCATATCAAGTCAAAGTATATTATTATTTACGCCATATGATACTAGTAATATATCTTTTAGACTTAATTGGGATTAATTATTTACCACATCTTTATGCATAAATGATATAATTACTCTGACATGAATTAGCAAATTGTCCTCTTTTTTTGCAATTGATATCTCGGATTCAAGTAGGTTCCTGGTTCAGGTCAGAAAGAAATTGAGTTATTTAAAAATTGTAGTTGACCTGCTCATATATCCCTTCAAATATTCTCAGGCCCAACTTCAGCCATTGCAGTGGTGTTTAGCTATGTGCAGACTCCCACCAGGTTTTAATATATGCAACTTGACAGCATCCTGCTGTAGGCTTGTATGGCCACACTTCTAGCTTCCTGTGCTAGGGCTTCTTCGGTGCTCATGCCTTGTAAGACTGGCTGAAGAAAACAATTGACATTTACTCACATACAATTTGGAGTATAAGAATATTGATGTTCAAGGAGGCATCTTGATCAATGAGAGACAGAAGCCCACAGATACATTCATTCAGGTTCCTGAGAAGGTTGAGGCGAGAGTATGCACCAGTGCCTGTGACTATGGTCAATACAGTAATGCATTCTTGATTTACTTTGCTTCCTTTTGTTTTGCTCACCTTCCACTGCCCCGTCTGGTTGCCTGTTATCGTGTGAAGCTATCTGCACAGAAGACTTTTAAGTCTCTGCTGTTGTGGGTAGGGAGGCCCAGGGTAAGACAAACTGATTTCAAATTAGTAATATGTTTTTCAACACTGAAGACCATGTACAATCAATTACTTAGGTGCTAATACATTCCAGAAATTACCATAACAAATGATAGCACTGATATGGAGACTTTGGAGAACAATTTTTTATTTTCCAGTCCCTCAATCTGTGTCTGTATGAATTGGAGCAGAACTAATGGGCCAGACCCCTTGGCAATTGCTGGTCTAGGAAACACCCTGGAAGGCAGAGTGTTCCTTGGAAAATGCAATCCAAAAAATCATTCTCAAAGTACTATTGCTGCTGTGATTTTATACTTAGCTTAAAGTTTTCCAAAATTTTCATTAGTGGAAATAATTCATCGTTTTCACATATACTTTATAGAGAACTAATTAACTCTAGAGGATATATCAGGGAATGTCAAAATCATAAAGTACCTTACAACTGATTATTTGAGTGTTGAATGAGTATTTTTTTAAAGATTTTCTTTATTTATTTGTCAGAAAAAGAGGGAGGGAGAGCAGAAGCAGGCGTAGTGACAGGCAGAGGGAAAAACAGTCTCCTCACTGAGCAAGGAGCCCCATGCAGGACTAGATTCCAGGACCCTGGGATCATGACCTGAGCTGAAGGCAGTGCTTAACCCACCAAACCGCCCATGTGTCCTATAAATGAGCTCTTTTAAAATATTTTTTTTTTTAAATTGAAGTATAATTAACATACAATGTTATTTTAGTTTTAGGTGTATGATATAGTGATTCAACAATTCTACTGTACATTACTTAGTGTTCATCATGGGAAGTATATTCTTTATATTTAAGGGTTTTTTTAAATTTATTTGAGTGAGAGAGAACATAAGAGGGGAGAGGTCAGAGGGAGAAGCAGACCTCCTGCCAAGCAGGGAGCCTGATGTGGGACGTGATTCCGGGACTCCAGGATCATGACCTGAGCTGAAGGCAGAGGCTAAACCACTGAGCCACCCAAGCACCTCGGGAAGTATATTCTTTTTTTTTTTTTTTTTTTAAGATTTTATTTATTTATTTGACAGAGAGAAACACAGCTAGAGAGGGAACACAAGCAGAGGGACTGAGAGAGGGAGAAGCAGGCTTCCTGCCGAGCAGGGAGCCTGATGCGGGGCTTGATCCCAGGTCTCCAGGATCATGACCTGAGCCGAAGGCAGTCACTTAACCAACTGAGCCACCCAGGCACCCCAGGAAGTATATTCTTAGTCCCCTTCATGTATTTTACCCATCCCTTCATCCAACTCCCTTCTGAAAACTATAGTTTCTTATTTCTATTTCAGAGTCTGTTTTTTTTGTTTGTCTCTTTTTTCTTTGTTCATTGACTTTGTTTCTTAAAAAAATTTAGGAGACTGGAAAATACACTTTTTTTGCTTCATTTTCTTTTTTTATGTTTAATTCCCCCATCATGGTTTCTGTATTTTTACTGTCCTTGGTTTTATGTCTGTAATTTTAAAGTATTTTTTTCTTAGATAAGCTGCATTTTCATATTCATTATCATTAGGGTTTTAAATAGATAAAAATATCCAAAAAAAGCATATAGCAAGAACTCTTCAAATACTCTAATTTCAGAAAAAATATTTGTAAGTGAAACTTTTAGGCTAAGTCATCACATTATTCTTTACAATTAGAAATTAAAGTCAAATTTTTTTAAAAGAAATTAAATAATTATTGCATTGCTTTGGCTTCCATTGAGATCATGTTAATAGATTTAGTCCATTTTTTCCACTGATGGAATATCAAAGCATCTAAATCAAAATGTTGAAATGTTATACCAAGATTTATAATCAATTCATTTAAAGCAATTGAGCGTAAGTGAAGTATGGCTGTAAGAAACACACATGAAATTTAAAATATAGTACTGTGGATGTTATTAGGCTAAGTTCTAACATTCAGGTATAATAAAATTCTAACTTGTTAAAACTAGCATATAATTTAAAGGCTATGAAAATTCTTTCTCTTCAAAATACTCTGCAGTTAATTTTACCTTCCCTGAAGAGTTGAGGTAAGAAATAAAACTAATATCGATAAAAAATTAAATATTATGCATGGCACATACTAGGCATTTTATAAATAATAATTATGCTTATTATTATTAAAGTCATCTGTGCTTCTGTAAAAACCAAGGAAGAGGGATTAATTTCCATACTGCATATGTAGACTTTTACTTTTTAAGAAGGGATGATCTGAAATTCTTTCATTTTGTCTGGCCAGATTTCTCCATTGAGTAGAATGCCAGGTAATGAGAACGTCTCATTTTTTAATGTGCTATGAACTTGTGTCTGCAGCATTGGTGGGAAGGTGTAATACCTTGGATGCCAGGACCGGCGGAGCCGCAGGAGCTCTGCCGATGTGTGAAACTCTGAGCTGTGGGCTGTGTTCTCATTAAGTGCACTTGGCTTTCCTGCTGCTTTTCTTTCTAAGCTCCACCCTGAAAAGCACAGACCTCTTTAGGAAAACTAGGGAAAACAGAGTGATCTCTTTTTAGGCAGTAATCGTGTGAAATAGATTAAGAAATAGACTTGCTCAAGCTGGCAGGCGGCAGCTACAAACTGACAAATGTTCACAGACTCAAGTCACAGAAAGAAAAGAGTGAACCCTGTGACTTGTCTTCATTTACCTGCAAAAGAATATATCTATATCTGTATATATGGTGGGGGGGGGTAGAAATTTTTCCCAGAGAAAACAAGAAAATAACTAAAAAGAATGTAGGGAAAAGTAGTAGTTTGAAGAGTTCAGTTTTTATTTTCCCCCAGCTACATTTATAATGACAATAATAATACCACCTAAACTACATAACAGAAGTTTTATGATCAAACTCCTATTCTAGAACTAATCTGGTAAATCATGTTAATTGTGCTGACTATGCCTCATCCAAACCTGAGGTATAGTTGTAGATGGTTAATTGTTCCTTTCCTCTTATATCATTAGCAGATTTCTTTTTTTTCCTTTTTTCTTTTTTTCTTTTTTTTTCTGCAAGAGGAATGTTGGCCTAGACTAGGCAAAGGAGGGTCAGCCTTGTTCAGAAAGCAAAGTGACATTTTCCCAGTTTACATCAACTTCTATTTTTAGATGTTGCTTAGGGAAGAAAGAGAATAACAGCATGGAACAGAGCAAACATGGTAAGTCATTGTGGCATTTTGTTTGGAGCTTACAAAGCTCCCTCCCTGAGCTGACTTCAGAAAAATGAAAGCAAGTCAAGCATACTATTCTTGGAATGGTATGTGTCTGAGTAGAAACTTCAGGACACTACTTATCACTAAGGTCCTAGATTAAATAATTCAGTTCAATGTTTAATGAAGATTCACTGAAAGTCCATTGACTCACCTTGACAGTCCCTGAGGGGCATAGATTTCTCCCCTTTGGGAAAATAAATCTAACCTATCAAGAGACAGCAAGGACACTGGAGTTTGAATAGAGTCTACTTTTTAATAAGAATGTGATCTCAGAAAGAGAAGAGACAATCTTTCTGTACATCCAGTGCACGAGGACATGGGAGAATGGGCCTCAAGATCAGGGTGTGGGAGACTGTCGGTGGATGTGTAGGAGCTGCAGGAGCTGTAAGAGCTGCAGGAAGAATTATACTTCCAAATCAGGAGGAAATTACTCTGAATTTCCTTGTTGATATTTAGGTGGTACCATAGAGGGGTAGAATGCCTTCTTGAAGTATGTGAGTTATGTAAAGAGATACCAAATGAACGAGCTAATGGGGTACATCTGGCCATTGCTATGGAGAACCTAACCTGACAATCTGAGAGTAAGACCACTGGCCATCAGCAGAGTGAGAAAACCCTGCCTTCTGGGGAACCAGGACTGTACAGGATATGGCAGCTTCAGGCATAGGAAGAATAGCCCATTTTGAAGAACCTAAACATGGTTTTCATGGTGGGTGGTACTTCTTTTCAAAGAATGTTTTGAAAATTTCTGAAATCATTTATGGTTATCCCAAGTTTGGTAGAAATATGGTCATTTAGAAGGAATGACCCTGGGTTGCTAGGTACCCAGCATTGTTCAGGGAAAACAAACAAACAAAAAACCCAACAAAACAAAACAAAAAACCACTTGGAAAAATTGCCTTAATTTTTGCAGGCTTTTGAAATATCCCATCATATATTCTTGTAGTTCACACACCTACTTTAACTTTCTGAATCTAGAACATAATTCTTTGATACACGTGAACACAAAGCAAGTGTTTTTGTGTGATCATACCACGTACCAAATTACAGCTCTTTGATACATAGAAACACCAACTGTTTTTGTATGATCATAACATACTAAATTACCTGGAATGCAAATATCGTGTAACTCTAGGGAAGGCTGCACTTAATTTGCTCAGAACTTTAAAACAATTGTTTATCATATAACAAAATATCGTATTACCAGCACTCTTTTTGTGGTGAAATTGAGTAGCCAATAAAATACACCTGAATCAGTAAGCTTTTATGGCTCTTTCAAGTATTTCTAATGGACGCAAGCATAGAATCACTTCATTTTTCATTCTATTCTAGTGCAGTCATTCTCAAGCATTTCTATGTAAACTGTACATTACTTTATGATAAATTCCATTTCTCTTTTTTCTTTTTTATGTATCATGACATATCTGTGAATTTCATTTCAGGATATTCGAGAAGATGTCAAATATTTGTAATAAAAGGGGAAGGAGCCCTGATAAGGTTAAGAATTTTCTCCCAGTTTCTTCAGTAGAGAAAACAGTCCTTGGGAAACACTAGGATATAGAAGAACATTTTGAAACTCTCATTTCCTGTTTCATTTATATTGCAAACATAGTATGAGGTCTATAATGAGTGACTTCACGAAGTTTCTCCTCGCATTTTTCCAAGGCCATTTTGATTTTTTGAATTTTTGGTAGTTTTATTTCTTCTTATAGTGACATGTTATTATCATGATTTGGGGGAAATCATCAGGAAATGTCTTTTAGTTACACACAAGAAAGGCAAACACAACACAGTTGTTCTGAAAGGTAATGTTACCTTACACACCAGAATATGCAGATTGAGAGAGTGTGTTGTTTACTAATGCAAACTGAAGATACCACCATCGAGTATATGCATGCATTTGGAAGTATCATTGTCAACTGTGACTTTGAGAATAGGAAAGAAATTATTTTCCAAAACCCAATATTTATTCTAGATCTGAAGTTCCTTGACATGAGGTTACTAATGATGGAATCACAGAGACTTGGGGAAATGTACAGTGGACTTCTATGTTTGCCTTCTCAGGGCTTGGAATCCACATAGAACAGTTGCTATGGACTGAATATTTGTGCCCACCCCCAATTAATATATTGAAACTGAATCGTCAATGCAATGGCATTTGGAGTTGAGGTCTTTGGGAGATGCTTCCAACATGAGGGTAGAGTGTTCATCAGTGAAATTAATGCCCGTTTGGAAGAAGACACCCCTTCAGTCTTGTCTTCTGGAGAAGATAGCCTTCTCTGAAGCAGGAAACTAGCCTTTCCCAGATACTGAATCTGCTGGCAGTTTGATCATGGACTCACGCCTCCAGACCTGGGAGAAACAGGTTTCTGTTGTTTATAAACTCCCCCCACCCAGTCCATGATATTCTGTTATAGCCACCCAAAGGAAAGTTGACAACTGGGTTTTATTTTCAGTCTTAGAGAAGGGGGCTTGAAATCATAGTAAGTTCATAATTAAAAGAGAGAAGACAAAGTATTGCGTAAACCACTGTGTCCAGCCAAATATTTAAGTGGAAAATATTGGTTAGATAACATATACTTTTTGGTTAATTGTATTTAGAAGTTCTGTTTTTTAAGTAGCTCATGCTGGTTTACAACCTCTGGAGAAGCTGTTTTTAAGATGGTTCATTGATCTGCTTGCTTAATTCCTCAAGACACAAATGAAGGCTGCGTGACATTCATAATAGTGTAAACCAGAGTCTGGATCTAGGTATCTGGCACATTTCTATATTTTCTCAACAGACATGAATAGGAGCAGGAAGAGCCTATGTAGATTAATAGCCAGTTAAAATTTCCCTGTCCACTGACACGCTGAACTTTAACAGGAAAAAGGATTGAGGAAAGATAATACTGACAAGATGAGATAGAACAAAATGAGCTGGAATGGAATTCAGGCAGGGTATTCAGAAATAGGGCTGTGTGATTCATACCAGAGCTCATTTGGAATGCCAGGCAGCTGAAAAGTTTTTACTGAGCATCGCTGAAGGTAGGAGGTTTGATTGGGCAACTTATTTTTATTATTTGGGCCCAGCCTGAAATAAAAACAAATCATAATACAAAATTCCATGCCCACAGGTTTTTATATTTTTACTTTTTGTTCTACATGTATTTCTCCATATGCTGATTCTACCCCCACATTTTCACCCATGAGCCAAAAATCTTAATGATGAAAGTCATTAGAAATAAAACAGAGGAAAGAATTATATACAAAATTAAATAATTTATACACCATATCATCTATAATTGTTCACCGCTTAACTCATATCTTTTTTGTCTGTTTGGTTAGTGTTAGTGTCTGTCCTTTCCATGTATACATGATGCTCACTAAGTACGATCGTAGGTATAGTTCCACCAGCTTTCGTACATCAAAAGCACAAAAGACCTGAAAGAAATCTCTGGAGACTAAAAGCTGGCATGAAGTATTCAAGTAACAGGCTGATAAAGTACATATTATGTTACCAGTGAGCTCTGTATCATGCTTTAGAGACATATTGGTTACACAATATACAGTTTTGTTTCTTTTAATGTTGAATATAATGTGAATCCAAAAACTTTCTCTAGAACTGTGGGAAGTTGACAATATGCATGTCATTTTTCCCTTGAACAACTTTTTTAAAAAATATTTTTATTTATTTGACAGAGAGAAACACAGCTAGAGAGGGAACGCAAGAGGGGAAGTGAGAGAGGGAGAAGCAGGCTTCCTGCTGAGCAGAGAGCCCGATGTGGGGCTCAATCCTGGACTCTGGAATCATGACCTGAGCCAAAGGGAGATGCTTAATGACTGACCCACCCAGGCACCCAACCTCTTAAACAACTTTTAGCAACTTTATTGAGATATAATTCACGTAGCAAATAATTCACCCACTTAAACTATATAATTCAGGGGTTTTGGGTATATAACATGACTAATTTTGAACATTATGGTTCTTTCTCTCATGTATATATGTTTATATATGTATATTAAATTATCCACTTCAAACCATTTATTTTTTATTTAAAAAAATTTTTTAAAGATTTTATTTAGAGACAGAGAGATTTTATTAGAGAGAGAGAGGGAGAGAGAGAGAGAATACAAACAGGGAGGGTGGAAGAAGGAGAAGCAGGGAACCTGAGGTGGAATTCAATCCCAGGACCCCAAGATCATGACCTGAGCCAAAGGCAGTCTCTTAAACCACTGAACCACCCAGGCATCCTCTTAAAACCATTTTTAAGTGTACCATTCATTGGCATTAATTACATTGACAATGTGGTACAACCATCACCACTATTTTCAAGGCTTGTTTGTCATCTGTGTATTTTAAAAGAAAATCTACCACTTATGATTCAAAAAAAGTAATTTAAGAGAAATTATTATTCCCAAACCAGAAAGAAACATGTTGAAGCTTTTCCTATGCACATCAATAGCTCTGACAAGACAAAGGAGGTGGTTCATCATGACAATTGAGAGTTTATAATGAAATACCTGCATGCTTCCACACATGGGACTGTGCAGGCACCCCTCCTCCCACACTGAGCTCAGGCTCAGTCATATCCACATGGACACGTGATTTTATTTTATTTTTTAAAGATTTTATTTATTTATTTGACACAAGGATCACAAATAGGCAGAGAGGTAGGCAGAGAAAGAGGGGGAAGCAGGCTCCCTGCTGTGGGACTCGATCCCAGGACCCTGGGATCAAGACCCGAGCTGAAGGCAGAGACTTAACCCTCTGAACCACTCAAGTGCCCTGGACACATGATTTTAAATCATTTTAAATCAAATTTTAAATCAAATGCACACACACTATCCAACAGGCCGAGGCTCACCATGCAGAAATAAACCAATACATGTGCACAGAGGCATATTGAAAATAGATGGCCAAATGCTGAGGAAGCTAATCTGGAGTGAGATGATAAATGAAGGACTATGTCAGTTGAGAAGGAAGAATATTTGGAGACTAGGGATTAGGTAAATTTAGTGGTTTTAAAACATGCCCACAGGTTTTTGGACACTCTCCCATCAGTTCTTTTCTCTTTAAAATTCAGAGACTAGTTTAGAAAAGGCCTTGAGGCTTCTGCAGGACTCCTGGCTATATTGGAACCTAGATTCCATGCTGTGAGGAAGCCTAGTCCCCATGGAGAGGCCACATGTAGGTATTTTTGCTGACAGCTACCAGTGAAGTCCCAGCTGACAGTCAACATCCAACATGAGGCATATGAATAAGGAAGCCATCAAAACAACTCAAGGTCACCATCATACTAAAACCACATAGGAACTTTGAGCAACAGCCAACTAACTGAGCCATGTCAATTCCCAGAACCATGAATGATCATAAGAAATAACCATTGTTTCTATGTCATTAAATCTGGGATAATGTTGTATGGTAGTAGGTAAGCAAAACAGTATGTGAAGTGACGGAAGTGGGGTAAGCAGTTATAGGGTAGTGATCAGCAAAGGCTAAGAAGAAGACTGATTTTTCCATATTTGCTTTACTTGAAATAGAATGAAGAAAAGAGTAATTTTCCTTTATATATTTTTCAAAGATTTTATTTATTACTTGAAAGAAACACAGAAAGAGTGAAAACACAAGTGTGTGGGTAGGGGCTGAGGGAGAAGCAGACTGCCCGCTGAACAGGGAGCCCAAATTCGGGCTCCATCCAGGATTCTGAGATCATGACCTTAGTCGAAGGCAGCTGCTTAACTGGCTAAACTACCCAGGCACCCCGAAAAAAGTGTTTTAAATTATGGTTTATTTTTTCTGCTTTTGAAATTGAGTGACAAGAGTTTCAAACAAAAATGAATTAAAAATATTTACAAAAAGAATGAAAATTTTTATGATCCAACACAAATTTGAAACTTTTCAAATTTTGAAAAATTGAAACGCTAGTTCCTAGCATTGGAATCAGATACTTGCTTAAAATTAAATTAATAAAAACATCTCTTAAGCACATGACTTGTCTCATAACTAAACCTAGCTATTTTTATTTATTCATTATCAATATTTATTAAGCATCTATTAAGTGCTGAGTATCTGGTTAGAGATATAACAACGATTGTATATGATCTTTACACTCAAGGAGTTTATAAGAAAATCTTTTGGGGCGCCTGTGTGGCTCAGTTGGTTAAGCGACTGTCTTCGGCTCAGATCATGATCCCGGAGATCCGGGATCGAGTCCCACATCGGGCTCCCTGCTCGGCGGGAAGCCTGCTTCTCCCTCTCTCACTCCCCCTGCTTGTGTTCCTTCTCTGGCTGTGTTTCTCTCTGTCAAATAAATAAAATCTTAAAAAAAAAAAAAAGAAAATCTTTTGGGAAAGACAAAAAGTAAAGGAGTAATTATGGTATAGTATGGTAAGTTACACATATGTGTAAGGGATGTGTGATATAGTGTGGGGGACAAATCATGAGCTCTGGAGAAAAGGTTGGGGAGGTGTCAGGAAAGGATTCTTGAAGGGATCCTTAGCTATATTGACACCTAAAGGAGATCAGCTAAGAGTTGATCTCGGGAAGCTCTAGAGGTTGATGGGGAGGCTGGGGGAACAGAGCTAACCGTATAGGCTGAGGGCAGAGAATGTGCAGAGACCTAGGGGCAAGAATACACATATAGAATTCCGAGCACTTGTAGTGTCTTAATATGGCTGGAGCAGAGGTCACAAGGCAGAGAGGCAACAAGAGAAAATCAGGGACTTTGTCGTGGTAAATATTGTGAACTTCATCCTGAGGGTTTTGAATGCTTTTAGGAAAGAGAGGAGGTGCTTGGGTAGCTCAGATGGTTGGGTGTCTGCCTTCGGCTCAGGTCATGATCTCTTGGTGCTGGGATCGAGCTCCACATTGGGCTTCTGGCTGGCTCGGCAAGGAGCCTGCTTCCCCCTCTCCCTCTGCCTTCTCCCTGTTCCTCTCTCAAATGAATAATTAAAAAAAAATTAAAGAGAGAGGCATGATCAGATTTGACTGAAGTATAGACAACATATTTGAAAGAGGCAAGACTAGAATCTGGCAGGTCAATCAGAACACTCTTGCAGGAGTTCACGTGAGAGATGACAGAGGCTGGAGCCAGGTAATGGCAGTGTAGGAAGAATCACCCTGTGAAGAGGAAACAGAGTTATTGTTCATTTCCAGCCCATGGATCCTCCACTCTGCATGACGGCCTTTTGGACACAAATAAAACAGATTGCAAGTTAGTAATCTAATTTCAAGAGGGACGGATCCTGGGTATATATTTTGGAGTGCCAAAGCCTATCCGGAAAGTGGATACCCATGTGGCATTCTGGATCGAATGCCATATGTGTTGTAAAAGCAGACAGGTGCTTTGATAAGCTAGTAACAGATTTCAAAAACAAAAATTCTCTTTTAATGAGGAATCTCTGCCACACTAGTAACTTATACGAAAACAACGATTGGTGTGTATGTATAGCTCTGCGTCAAATGAATATTCATGCCTCATGAGCCATTTTAACATTTTCACAGTCTGACCTTGAATGAAGGGGTCAGAGTACCACTCATTAAAAAAGTGATAACCCTCTCCTTATGAGCCTACTTGGTATTGCAAATTGGAATTTGTTTAGCCCCTTTTGAGAACAATTCCTTAAATTAAGGCGGTGTACTAGGTGCGCACAATGCCAGTGTGCTTTGAATGAAATCAACACCTATAGACATAGTAATTTATTTTTAAGCATTATGTATGTGTAAATATATGCATATGCATGTGTGCGTGTGTGATGTACATGGATTATATAGTTATATTGACGATACCTATGTGGATTAATGAATGCATAAATACAGGGAATGAATAAACAGAGCCACTCAATAGCAGAATCTTTTAATGCATTCCATATAAATTCAATGAGGAATTAAAGTGATTCTTTGCCAACTGAATAGCTGATATGATAGGACAACTGCTTTATTCTGCTGCTATAGAACAAATTAACATCACTATGGAGAGAATAAAGGAGAAGTGGTTTGCAGCAATTCATACAATAAATAACCATAGTAGCTGTAGCTATTGTCATGGAGCCAAAATGCTTTAATTTAAATCATTTATACTAATTACTGAAATTGCAAGGGAATCGTTAAGAGTAAGTATTTATAGAAATTCAAACAGGAAATTTAGTGGTGCTACAGATTCCATATTTGTATTCCTTATTTCCCTTTATTTTTAAGTGTTGTTATGAAGACAGTAGACTATGGTTTAGAAGACAGGTCAGGATCATCACAAACAGGTGACCTATGGGGGGGGGTTCAGGGGTAAATATTCATTATGACTGGAGAGAAGAAATTTACTATTTTTCAAGTCGTATTATATTTTATTCTCTTTATCTATAAGCTACTTATGTCAGCCCACCGCGTGAAAGGAAAGCAAACAAGAGAAAACAATTGCAGAACACCATTATGTATGGTTCAGACACTATCGCACTATCTCATTCTGTCCTCATAATTACAGTGTGACTTGGTTAGGATTAACATCATGCACAGTGAACAATCTTACAATTTATAAGGTTATGCCACATGAGGTTCTCCCACCGGTAAGTTCTGGAGATGGGATTCAAAACAGGATCTTTCCAGTTAGATCTCATGGTCCCTGTAGGAATATCAGCCACCTTTGTCCCTCATCTCAATAATCTCACTGGGTGGCCAAGGATGTTATCTTTCTGGTGTGAGATACAAACGTAAAGCAGGAGCCAAATTCTGTGCTTCAAAAATCTGTTTTGAACTTGAGAAGAATTTGGAAACCTTCTAATCCAAGGGATCTACTTTATAGAGGATACAACTGAAACTCCCAGAGGAAAATTGATTAACTCAATATCTTTCTCATTGTTGGTAGTGGACTTGGGACTAGAATTCACCTCTCTTGAGCCATACTGGAAATCGGTTTACTCTGATATAAACCATAATAATAGAATACTTAATGGTCATGAGATTAAGTACATATCCAAACCAAACATGACCTGTTTTGCCACACTTGGATTTTTAGTTTTACTTCTCTGAAAATTATGGTCTAGAAAGATATGAATGTGCTGCATTCGAATTTCTTTTACTATATCTTCTCTTCATTCTTTTTACTGCTATAGAAATCTCTAAAGGCAAACCCCAAAATAACAGAATGACATTAAAATGCAAAAAATAAATAGTTATATATGCCCAGTTTAAGATAAATCATCTTGGCTTGGCTTAGTGCCTTTTCTGCTGGGATTTCCCTTTTTGTCTCATAGATCAACCAGAATATTTTACTCCATATATCCTTGAATCTATTGCTCTATCCTCTCGTGGTCTTCTCTCAGCCAGACCAGAGCTATTACTCTCAGGTTTTGGCCCTGAGAACACAAAGCTCTCTGATTTGAATCTCAAATACTCTTCAGTTTGCACCAGGAACTCCATTTTTTTCAGCTCAAAATATCCTTGACCTCTGTCTACAGAATTTCTGTGAACTATAATACTATATTAAATGTATATAGCACATTTATGTACATTAAATAATGTACACAGAAAGGTTATCAACCTCTTGGCCCAGTTTGCCAGGAACGTATGGCTTTCAGCAAGGTGTCCAGGAACTCACTCTGTCTTAGGCTGAATGGGATTAGAACTAGTTTTCAATGATAGTTTCCATATAATTACTTTATTTGGGTTTGCAAACAACCCTAAGGCTTAGACAGAGTAGAGATTATGATCATAATTCTGCAAAATTGTTTGCATTTCAGTTCTACAACTGACTCTAATCTCAGGGACCACCTCACCTTTTAATGTTTATTTATTTTTATTTTTTAAAAAGATTTTATTTATTTATTTGGCAGAAAGAAACACAGCAAGAAAGGGAACACAAATAGGGGGAGTGAGAGAGGGAGAAGCAGGCTTCCCACCCAGCAGGGAGACAGATGTGGGGTTCGATCCTGGGACCCCAGGATCATGACCTGAGCCGAAGGCAGATGCTTAAGGACTGAGCCACCCAGGCGCCCCTACCTTTTTATGTTTAAGTGCATTGCACTGAATTAGAAAAGGGGGCAGGGGAAATCCACTAGACAAAATCAGTGAGTCTTATGTATCACCTGTTTGCTGGTTTATTCAAACTTTAGTAAGTACTTGGTAATCAAAGAGGTCAAAAGTGACTTACTCAAGGTACTCATTGTAATGTCTTTTGCCCTTACTATTATACCAAGCTGCTTCTTGCCTTTTAACTCCCATGGTTCTTTTGGTTTCCCCATTTTATTGATTCTCTTCAAACTCCAGATCCTTCCCTGCTGGTCGCCTAAACATCAGCATCCATAACCTCCTTGGTGACCTCCACAGAGAATGTCCTCTCCACCCAGCAGGTTACCTTCCTGAACAGGAAAGAAACAGAGAAGCCTGAGTCTTCTGTCTCTCCCTTGCAAGTTGTGTAGCTGGAATCAATCATGTTTCTTCTCTCTAGGGACTCTAATTTCATCAGTTGTTAGAGGGGTGATGGGAAAATACCATCTCTCATGATATGCTAGGATTGCCCTTCTAACAGGGGGGATAGGAAAATCAGCAAAATGGTTACCGGATTATTCCTTTTTAGCAGTACATGGAACAAGGTCTGGAGCATAGATTGGGAGGAAAATGAATCAAGTAGCATGTATAACAGAGCTAAACAAACAGTTAAACCCAAAGACGAGATAATGAGTAACCAAGTAGGAATTACATAAATTATTTTTTATTTAATAAGTTGGATGTTCCTGAGATTAGAATGTTGATTTTGTTGGGTGCGTTTAGTTAGTTACTTCAGAATTTTCCTATGAAAGCTGGATAAAATTGCATGAAGGTGAAAGCATACAGACAGAAATAATTAGCAAACATTCCAGATCCAATTTAAATGTACTTTCCTTCTCAATTCCAAAATGTTTTGAATAAATTGATGAGCTCATGGTGAGAATTGATATAGAGCAAAGACTCCCAAAGAAAATCACACAAAATAAATTTTGTTCTGAAACAAGACCTGACAACCACTGTGTAATCAGAGTTTTACTCCGTAGGAACGCCCTCCACCCTCCCTACACCTTACCAAAGTCTGGAGTTTTTCATCTTTTTTTCAAGTCTATATTTTAGCCAGAAGGATTTATATCAAGAATAAGCCATCAAGTTGTAGGGAGATGAAGAATGAAGGTCACAACCTTTCTATTTTATCTTTCTATTACTCCCAGCCTAAAACTGGCTCCTGGGGGTAATGCCTATTTCTGTAAGAAATTCTTTTCACTGATCTCTTTTTTGTGGTCCTCATAATAGGCTGCATTCAAGAGCGTGTAAGCATCTAATGTGCATGCACAGAGACTCCTTCAAGGGGGAAGAACCTGGCTCCTGAAGCCTCTGGGCTTCTGCATGACACCAGGAATTCTGAAGTGGCTGCACTCAAAAGAAATCATTCTCTTCCCTGGTGTCCTGATTAAAAAGGGCAATTCACAACTTATTTTAAGAGGCTGCAGACTCTAGAGGCTGGGCCGAGTTCCTCTCTTCTCTTTGCAGGTGGTTTATAGAGTATGACTTGGCAACATTTTACTGTGTTTTCGTGAATCTGACAGTAAATTTTTAAGTAAAATCAGCCTGATGCTGTCAGTATAAACACATGCAGATTCTTTCCTTTGTCTATTGTGTACACATGCAATGTGTGTGTACACATGCAATGAGTGACTCAAAGAAAAATAGGGTCTTTGCCAAGCCCGGTTATCAACGGTGAGGCTCATTTATATGCGCATGTGCACGTGTATGGGTCTGTGTGCATGTGTGCGTGCATGTGCCTGTGCGCACACATATGCTGCATTAATTGCACAGGGGTGGTTGATAAATGAACTACCTGTTAGCATACCTTTCATAACTCCATTTTCACCTCTTTAGTTTCTTGCCATCTCTTTTGGAGTCTTTGATTTCTCGGTTGACTTGAATAAAATATTCTGTGATTTGAAATATTTTATCTGGTAATCAGAAGAGTTTTTCAAATCCTCTCAGGTGTGGTTTTATGAGCAAACCAAACGTTTGCTCTCTGTTCTGCAACTATATCTTATGAAACACTTGTCGTAGATTTAGCACTGTAATAAATCCTAAATTAACCTGTTTTGTGAATTTTAAAGGAAATAATTTAGTGAGGAAGAAATTGCTTAATAAGCTTTGTCAAATACTATCTCACCATCAAAAGCATATTATCTGAGATTAGATACATAAATGAAATCTTAAGAATATAAATAGTCAGATGGATAGGCAATGACATGTCCAAGATTTTTAATAGAACATGACCATCACCAAATTTCATATTAACTCATGTTTTTTTTTATGACTTTTTAGAATAGGGAAGATATTTTTGTCTTTGGGGACTCTGCCTATAGGGACTCTGCATCACAGAGATTATGTTATTTGTTTGAAGTTTCTGCAACTAGAAAGCAGAATAGCTTGGAAAAGCAGATACTGGATAAATATTAAGCATTCATTTTTTTAAAACCCAATAACAAAGCTTTGTTAAATAAATATAAACTGAATAATTTTTTTAAGACCCACTAGACTTAAACTTCACTTGTCATCGCAACCCTTTTTGTTTGTTTGTTTTTATACTGTTTGACAGATGTATGTGTGGAAATGTTAAATTTACAAAGAACATTAGATTAGAGTGCATCTGCTGTGTATCTCCCTGGGAGAGGCTTTTACAATGGTTTACATATTTTATATTTTCTTCTTCATCTTCCTTTTCCCTCCCCACTGCCATTCATTTATTCAGTATGAGGAATTCTTATTATGTATCCAGTTTATTTGAAGTATGGACCTAAGAATTAGGAATACCAAGTTGAATGGAAAAAGAAACATGCATTTTAATTGGAAAGGCAAATAAATTAACTATTACTATAGAATATGCAGGGAAAAAGGGGTGAGGGGTGGGGTGGTTATTAAAATCAAATGAGGTGTGTACATGTGTGGATGTTGTGTAATGTTTTACATTTCTTATTTTGTATTTTTCTTTGATAGCTGCTCTAAAAATAAATTACATATATTGACTTCACATTATCTCATTGTGCTTCATACATTTTAAATCATAATAATAACAGATATGTAGTAGAGATCAAATTTATATTTTTAAGTAAAAAAAATTACCTTTCACTTTTCTTTTTTCCACTTAAATTAAGCTTGAAAGGGAAATTGGATTTTCCCCCTCTCTTGCCACTAGTATAACATCAACTGTTCTTAAAGGAATCACATTCATATTAAGGTTAAGAATTTTGAGTCCTTGAATTAAGGACTATATATTTACTGGGAAACACCCAAATCAATTCTAACTTGAGTGTAATGATGCTACTTATTGTATCCAGAAAATGTGATATACAGTTTCAAGTAGTTATTATATGGTCTGCCTTCACGACATAATTCTCAGGAAGAAGCTTTAAAGCAGTATGCAATATGAATAAGCATGAGTTGGAGATGAAATATATACTTTCAATTAGAAAAAAAAAAAAAACCCACAAGAAATAAAAAGCCTGGGCCCATTGAGCTTATCTTGTTTTTTGCTGAGGTTGTGATCTCAGGGTCCTGAGATGGAGCCCTGTGTCAGGCTCTGTGTGATCATCAAGGCTTCTGTTTGAGATTCTCTTTCTTCCTCTCTCTCTGCCCCCTACCCCCCACTCGTGCACGTGCTCTCTCTCTCCCTCAAATAAGTAAATAAATCTTTAAAAAAGAAAAAAAAAACATTATATGTTGTGGCCATTCTTTCTTCTGATATATTTTCCTGATTTTTGTTCACCACAATACATTGGAGTTGGCTTTATAAAACAAATAGATAAGTGCATAATAGGCCAGAGACGAAAAGTTATGGCCACTACTTAAATGGTATCTTTTAGGCTATTAATAAAATTTTCATCTTATGGCTTAAAGTATTTTGTTAAATACAAAAATCATCATTAACTTCCTGTGAGATTTTTCTAAATATCACAAAAAACCCATACATACTGAAAGCAACAGATATACTTGACTGTTTTATGTTTTCAGTGAAATAAAGTCAGACATTAAAATTGCCTCTTTTCTTCAGTTCACAGTTGAGAGAATAATATATTAATAATTTTTTTCTTTTCTTTTTAGTTCATTTTTTTATGATAAATAAAATTTGACAGACGGCAGATGTCAAAATCAGTATAGAGTGGTATCCATGACTACACATTTCTTTGTTCAATTGTGTAAAAATCATTTAAAATGCACATAAGAAAATTTTACTGGAATATATGTTAAATATTGATTTTTAAACACAATATCAGTACTAACATAATCCAGATATGGATCAGTAGCTGCTCCACACATGGTTTGGCCCTCACCAGTTTCCTGGTGTGCTACATTTTATTCAAAGAAACAAGGAGAATGTGAAGACTTTCAGCACTTCTCTCTTCCTCTAATACCTAGAGATTAGAATGAATAATGCAAATAAATTTAGACACATCTCTTTCAGATTTAGTCTAGAGAAAGAGGACTTGCCCCTGAATTTAATTTAAATGCATATTTGATTGGAAAGATGGTCTTAAAAGGTTAGATTATACTATTTAACATACTTTATTGCTTTAAAATATTTTTGAGACATCTACTAATAAGGAAATCAATTTCTAGAGGCAATTAAAAGCTTATCCCAAATTATATCCCTTGTGGATGGCAGAGAAAAGATTTATGTCATGTATTTCAGTTTCTCAAGGGAGTGGTCTTTGCAGTCTTCTCCATTCACTCTCACCTCTGATCTTTCCACTGCTGACCTGGTAAGAAAATGCTCCTTCATGCAAAATGTTGGTACCAATATAGACATTCCACGTTACTTTGTGCATGGAGAGCCAATTATGCCACAGACCATCATATACACTAATAAGGTCAGTGAAAACAATGCCTTTTGAATATTAAGCCATTTTTATACCACATACCAATCTTGTGGCAAGCATAAAGAAATTGTTTTTAAATTTATTTTACATTCTTATTCAAAAGCATTTTCAAATCAAACATCCTTCAGACGCCCTTTAACTATTTTGCAGGGGCTTAGGAAAAATGCAAAGCAATACACTTTCAGGTGTACACTGTACGGTATAATTTGCATACAAATGCATTTTTACTGAAAAAGATCAGGGCAAGGCTTTAAACATGTTTCTACATTGAACTCTTAAGCATTGTGTAAAGTTGAATGTAATCTAAAATTTGGAATTCTTTCTAGTTCGACACACTTCATATGGAATAAGTTTGTGTTTTCCAGGTAGCAAGGTACTAGCTTTACTGAAGTTGGTGCAAAAGAGTCATATACTTTAAATATCATTAATGAATCAGATCATTTAACATCCTTTCATGCTCATACTTCAAAGACTTTCAAACACCAATATTAATAGTTGATAGATATTTATAGTTGGGGATCTTGATGGAAAAGGGAGATTTTTTCTCAGTGTCATGTATGATATTATTAATAAATCATAAAACTGATTATAGGGGCGCCTGGGTGGCTCAGTTGGTTAAGCAACTGCCTTCGGCTCAGGTCATGATCCTGGAGACCTGGGATCAGGTCCCACCTTGGGCTCCTTGCTCGGCAGGAAGCCTGCTACTCCCTCTCTCACTCCCCCTGCTTGTGTTCCCTCTCTGGCTAAAAAAAAACCTGATTATAGAATTTTGACATTTTAGTATAACTTTCTGTATCAATGTATTAAAAGTAATGTGAAAGGTAGGAAGAAAATAATATTTTATAGGAACCCAACAAGATGAAATGTATATGGGGCATTCTTTAAAATATAAATGAAGCCAAGAGGAAATGCAATAGCTAAAGAAAACTTATACAGTTAAGGTAATTTCAGGATCAATAAAGCTGGTAAGGGAAATAAAAATAATTGAAAAAGATTTCTATGAATTTACATTATTTCAATAACGATAGAATAAAAAGTTGTTTATGCCATTCTTTCAAATTAATACACACCTAAGTAAATAGGCTAACTGCAGAATTGAAAAGATGAAAATGAACAGGATATAGTGTAGCAAGAGATGGGAGAAGTGGTATTTGAGGAAGATAAATGCAGTGAGTATTTTTTCATATATATCATACCCAAAATTCATTCAGAAAATCTTTCTTGAGAAAGTGCTATATGGCAGGTACTGTTAATAGGTACCAAAGATTCACTAGTTAGCAAATACAGCCACAGGGCCTGTCCTCAGAGTATTTATGATGACTAGCTATTGTTACTGCCGGGGAAGCCAGCCTCAGCAGAGATGTGGGTCCCATTATTTCTGGCGGGCGAAATTATGACACGGATATGGAAATCTGATGCAAGCTGACAGACCCGAGGTCAGTCAGGAGAGACCTATGAAGCAGGCTCAGCAGCACGCTCTGCCTTTTAGCATTGGCTCTCTAGCTCTAGCTCTCTAGCTCTGGCTTTGGCCTTCTTGCTCTACTTCTCTTCTTCTGTCTCTCTTACTCTCTGTCTGCTTCTCTTTCTGCTGCTTTCTTTGCTTCTCTCTCTCCTCGCATTGCTTCTGTCTCTTTGCTGGCTCTCTTTGTTTCTTGCTGCTCTCCTCGAAGGCTCTCTTGCTGCATCCTCACAGGCTCTCTGCCTTTGTCTCTCAGTCTCTCTCAGTCTCTCTGCAGGCTCTCTTGCTGTTTGCCAGCTCTCCTGCTCTCCTCTAAGGCTCTCTTGCTGCTTCCTCGCAGGCCCTCTGCCTTTTTCTCTCTGTTCTCTCTG